>LS990920.1:30590462-30850462 GCA_900464855.2 Musa schizocarpa | reverse complement strand
CAAATAAGTCATGGAAGGTATTTAATAATTCATTAAATGATAAATCTGCATCAATTAAATTTGTTACCTCTTCTCCGATGGCCATTAAGGCGTAATGAGCAACTTGCTCGGTGTTGGACTCTTCTTCTTCGGACGCGCTCGAGTCATCCCATGTTGCTTTGAGCGCCTTCTTCTTTGATGTTCTCTTATTAGCTTGGGGACAATCACTTTTATAGTGTCCCAACTTTTTATATTCGTAACAAATAACTTAGTCCTTTTTGGGTTCAAGTTTATTTTTTGTGTCACTTTTAAACTTGTTTCTCTTAATGAATTTTTTGAATTTCCTTGTTAGAAGTGCCAAGTCATCGTCACAGTTCTCATCACTTGAGTTTTCTCTCAAGTGGTCATCTAAAGTTCTAAGTGTCATATCCTTCCTGTTCTAAGTGGTCATCACTTGATACCTATTAGGAAAAGAGTCGGCACTAAGAGGGGATGTAAAGCACAGTGGTAAATTAGCACAATGGTAAAAATTACGTCGATTCAAAACTTCATTACGATTAAATCTGTTTCCGAAGAAAAACCATTTTGTAAAGGTATTAACTTTGAAAGCATACGAAAGAGCATAGTGGATGTAAAGCAAGTAAAGTGGTTTACAGTAAAGTAAATTGCACAAGAGAAACGCAAACCAAATTTTTATAGTGGTTCGGTCGTCGTGACCTACATCCACTTCGTCGATTTCTCTTCTGTCGAGGCCACCGGCTTCCACTATCAGTCTTATTTCAATGGGAGAAGACCAATTACCCTTTTACACCCCTTTTCTCTTTTTCACATGTTTAGGAGACAATCTTTTATAATCCTCTTTTACAAGGTATCCCTCTCACACCTCCTTTGGAACTCTCTCGTAGCTTTGGGAGGAGGGAACTCAACTTTCTAAGGTTTACAACTTTAGAATCATAGGGTTTTGCTCAATATTTATTACTAATCCATGCAAAAATAGCTGAGATATTTATAGGCCCCAAACGGATTCAAATTTGGAGCCCAAAATTCAAACCCTCGAAATTTCAGGGTACGGGCGATACCACCGCATGCACTGGGCGGTACCACCGCCTGTAGCCTGACACTGGGTGGTACCATCGCCTGTAGCCTAACACTGGGTAGTACCACCACCCAGACTAGTGGTACCACCACCCATACAGTCTCGGAAACTAAATCTGGGCAGTACTACTGCCCAGACTGGTAGTACCACCGCCTGACACAGTCTCGGAGATTGTGCCACGACGATTTCACTTGTTTGGTCACTGTTTGGGCCTTTCTCTTGGCCCAACATAGCCCAAACTTAGCCTAACTGTCCCCTAATTAGGTTGGCCCAAGTCTAATCTCTATTATCTGCTAACTATGAATTTTAAGACATTTACTAAGCTAAACAAAGTCTATAAGTCTAGGTTTCTTCCGGTGATCTTCCGGCAAACTTCCAACGATCTCTTGGCAATGTTCCAATGGACTCCCGGTAAGCTCCTAGACTTCATGATGATCATCTTGGTGAGTTCCAATGAGCTTCTTTGGCAAGCTCTGGGACTTCTTGGTCAATTCTGATAGAACTTCTAATGAACGTCCAAACTTTCAACGAACTCTTAAACTCCCAACGAAATCGCGTTCTTGATTCTGGGACTTCATTTTGCTTTATGCCTTGCTATCATAGTTAATACTACACATGTAAAAACATACTTTGATCTAGACAATTATTACTAAGCAAGAATCATATCATCCGACATGTCATTGGTCCATCGACACTTTGTTCGATTCTTTGGTGCATCGTCCTCTCTTGTGGCCTATTGCCCAATCGGCCAGTTAACCTCCGTAACTCTAATATCCTCGATGCAATATCTGCTCTTCTTAGCCGAATGCCCGAATTCATGGCCCAAAGCCTTCTGTCGATACGTCAATCGATCCTCCGACCTGATGTCCAATCTTCTGACATATTTTCCTCTGGCCTAATATGATTCTTCCTGCTTTAATTATCTCTTCCTGATCGAAGCATCTCATGTCACTCAAAACACAGATCAAATCATAAATACTATCAATTGGTTTCATCATCAAAATCCCAAATTCAACAATCTCTCCCTTTTTTATGATGACAACTAATTGATGTTGGAGTTAACCTTAACTCTCGGAGTTTAAACAAACTCCCCTTATCAATATGTCATATTGATAGAACCTTGAATTTAAGCTAAATTAAAGTTGTTGCAAATTTCATCATGAATATTTGCAATACGTCATCATGCATAACATGATCATACTTCTCCCACTTTGTCATCAACAAAAATGAGAAGTTCCAACTATCAAGTGTTTGTGATATAAGTTCAAATCATTGCATAAAAAACATAATATCAAGTTTTATCATCATGCAATTTGTAAGCTAGAAAATTTAGCAAGTGTTACATCATGCAAGCTATCAATTTTTAGATATACAAGGTAGTAAGATAGCAAGTTTATGACATATAAGCAAGCAAAAATTTTGAAAGCAAATGCAAGATAGCTTTCTTGTTGAAGTGTGTAAGCTAGCGATTCTTGCTTCCTATTGCAATGTGCAAGTTGCAAGTTTTACTTCTTGAGATTGGCAAGATAGTGATGTTTAAGATAGTAAGCTCTTTCTTCTCTTTTGAGAAGTGCCATTTTTACTTTCTTTGCAAAGTGCAAGCTAGCAAAATTTTACAATATTTTACAACAATCAAGCTAGCAATTTGGCAAGTGTTACTTCTCTTTGAAGTCCGAAGGTTAGCAAGTTTTTGAAAAATAATGCAAGATAACAAGCTAGCAAGATATAATGTTTTATATGAAGCAAGCTACATGAAATACGTTTGCATCTTCTCTTTAGATGTGCAAGCAAGCAAGCAAGTTTTTGCATCTTCTTGACTTGTACAAGCTAGCTATTTCCCCCTTTGTCATTGTTAAAAAGAAGGGAAGAATACAATTTTGTATCTCTTTTTCCCTTTACAATCATTTTCAAATCATGAAAAAGGATGAATAATCAAAGATAAAAAATCAAGTTATGAATGTCAAACTAATTTTTCATCATGAATATTTTATCATTGCATGCATCATTATCATAAGTTGAAGTATTGCATGCATAATATCAAATCATCATTCATAATTACATTAATGTTTCAATCATTATTTTAATATGTTTGTGCATCATTATAGTTTCAATTTACAACATGCACAATTTTAAAACTTTACATATCATCCTTACTCTATGCATGATACTAAAAATAAATTAATCATCATATCATACATGATACTCATAAGCTAACAAATTTATATCATTTTAGAGCATCAAAACAATATTATGAGTATTTCATGCATTCATATCATCAATGTTTCAATCATTATTTCAATCATAAAGAATGAAAGGTCAAGTCTAAAATTCAAGAGATCAAGATCATAATCCGAAAAATGTATAAGAAGAATTTATGCATTTGGAAGATCTAACATGTCTAAGTTTCTCATTTAAGCTAGTAATTTTCTTTCTCCCTTTTGTTATTGTAAACAAGAAAGAAGTAGAGTGGAAGAATATAATTTTTACATCAATACTCTACTTATAACATGAGGTTTACAACCACAAATACAAAGAAATTTACACATCATGTCATGAAAGATAATAATATCAAATCATGAATGCAATAAGACATGATTTATTTCATCAAATCTTTTCTTTTTATAAATAGCAAAAAGAAACATAAGAGATCAAATGATACAATATCTTAATTCATGCATAAGAAATCTGAAGTTATAAATCTCAAAAAATCAAGATAAAAAACATTCAAATTCAAATTATTAACTCAAAATCATTTTCAAGAGATTCAAAGTTAACAAACATACATTCATTGATATCCCTTTTTTTGAAAGATCGATAAAGTAGAGATTGAGATATTCTTTAAGAAAAATATTTTCCTTCCCCCTTTTTTATTTGATTTATTTCACACAAGCATGCCCAATTTTTTATGCCAAGTTAAAGCATGCATCATCGTTTAAGATCGAAAAGTAAATTTCGTCATAAAAACCATCAAGACCAAAAAAAAAGTATAACACATTAAACATAAGACTTCTTTAAATAAGAGATTTGATTTATCATTTTAATTCTAATGATAATATAATTTTCTTTTTATGTGTTTCATTTTAAGTGATTGATTTCATATAAGCATGATCAAGTTTTTCATATAAAAACATACATCATAGCTTAAAATTGAAAAGGCCACATTAACGTAAAAATCGATAATCCATAAATCTAAAGAATCATCATGCATAAATTCGAAACATAAACTCATTGAGCATGATATCAAATCATTACTTCAAATGAAACTTGATTTCATTCATCATAAAGCATCTTTAATTAAAATTGAGAAACAATATGATTAATATTGTTAAGTGTACAAGCATTAGATTTATATTTAATATTTTATTACATTATTGCATCATTAAAACATCAAGCATGATTTCAATCAACATCGGAAATACACATTATTTCTTCTTGAAAAACATACATACGATTATTATTAGATTTAAATCTAATATTTTATTCCTTTAACATAAAATATGTAATTTTCATTATCATTTTCAAAATTACTAGCATTATCCCAATTTTTATATTTTCATTATATTATTAAACATGTAATTTTCAAAAAGAAATTTAGATAAATTTTTTTAAACTAAATTAAAAATAACTCATGAAGAACATCAAGTAATTTCAAAGTAAACTAAGGAAGTTTCGTTTGAGTTGCTTACCTCGTTGTAGAAAGTCGTTAAGGCATAGTTTGTCATTTCGCCTTTGTTGATTTTCTCATTGTCTTCGGAGGAGCCTGATTCATCCCAATGTTCTTCCCTCTTCTTGCATTTACAACAAGTAGTTGCATTCTTTTTATTCTTTAATTTTTTTTCACGAACTTTTTAAATTTCATAGTGATGAGTTCAAGTTCACCATCACTTGAGCTTATGCTCAAGTGGTCTTCAATTATTCTTAGTCTGAAATCCTTCCTATTCTTTGGAAGGTGATTCTCAAGTTTTTTACGTGCATTGCATGTCATTTTATAGGTCATTAGAGGCCCGATAAGTTCTTCGATCAAAAAAGTATTCAAATTTTTTTATTCTTGTATAGCCGTTATTTTCGAATCCCAATTCTTAGAAAGCGATTGTAAAATCTTGTTAACGAGCTCAAAATTAAAAAAGCATTTGCTAAGAGCTTTTAAACCATTGATGACATCCGTAAAACGGGTGTACATGTCAATAACAGTTTTGCTCGGCTTCATTCGAAAAAGTTCAAAATCATACATTAAAAGATTTATTTTAGAATCTTTTACTCTATTAGTGCCTTGTGTGTGATTTCGAGAGTGTGTCATATATCGAAAGCCGTTTCGCAAGTAGAAACCCGATTAAACTCATTTTTGTCTAAGCAACAAAATAGAGCGTTCATAGCTCTAGCATTAAAAGAAAATATCCTCTTCTCCAAATCATTCCAATAGTTCATTGGAAGAGAAGACATTTGAAAACTATTTTCAACAATGTTCCATAAGTTCAAATCTAAAGAAAGCAAGAAAACTCTCATTCGAGTTTTCTAATATGTGTAGTCCATCCCATTGAAAAAGGGAGGACGAATGGGAGAGTAACCCTCTTGAAAGTCGAAAAGAGCTATTTCTCTTGAGTGTTAAACCAAATGAGAAAAACCATGCTTTGATACATGTTAGGAAAAGAGTCAGCACTAAGGCGGGGGTGAATTAGTGCAGCGGTAAAAATTACATCGGTTCAAAACTTCGTTATGAGTAAATCCATTTCCGACGAAAAATTATTTCGTAAAGGTATTAACTTTGAAAGCGTACTGTCACGGACTTAGCTAGTTTTGCCTAAGTCGTGCGGCACCCTTGCGTGTCCGTCCGCAAGGGTCAGCCTCCCCGAAGCCTCTCATAGTCCCTTAGGACCCACAAAAAAGAGCACAGGATAGAGAAAACGCCTCACTCGGGATCCATAAGCAAACATCTCCAAAAAACACTTTATAGACAATACAAATTACAAACAGACTTTACAAGCTCTGAACAGTTGCAAAACAAAGGGTAAAATGGTCCATTATAGATCGAAAATCTCTCACACGTGTTCACATGACACAACCTTTATTTACAAGCCTAAAACGGCCACCAACCCAACTAAAATGGGACTATTAAGCCTTCGGTCGTCCCTCTACATACTGTACAAAGCATGAACATACCAAAAGACACGGACATACATAAGCATTACATCAAACATCCTGTTTAGAAGTTTGTCCATGACATTCTCCCTCACTTATTCCTTCGACGTCCTCGTCGAAGCCTTTGTCGACACTGCAACTCCTCACCTCTGCTGAGTCTTCAATCTTCTGCTCCAGCTGCAATGCGTCTCTTGGCTCCCAGCTGCTCTCCGCTGTTGTTTTTGAGTAGTCAAAACTTTGATCTGCATTGCTGCTTCAACTCGCCAATGACTCTTACTCTAGTGTGGGGTTGGCTGAGTTGTGTTGATCCCTGTTGGTTCCTACGGATCCTCTAGATGAAGGAAAAGACCATCCTTACTGCGCCAGTCTCTCAAATGCCTCATGCTGTTTGAACTGGGTGGATGCTTGTTGGAGCTTTTAACGAGCATCGTCTCGCAAACTTCTGAAGATTTGGGTCCTTCCTCTATAAAATTTGCTTATTGACTCTTCTTTCACTTAGTTGTCACATCCAAGTAGGTTCGCATCACTTCCACTTTCGATTGGCATTTCGTTGGGAAATGAAGCGGACAATCTACTCTCAATAACACTGATCACCATTGGTGAGGATTTGACAACTATTGTCTTCCATTATCTTCGAAGGGTCTTTGAACTTATGCAGAGCTCCTCTGCTGGATAGATAAGAGAATTGGGGTACTCGGTTTCGCCCATTCTCTTAAGGGTTGAGAAGGCAAAGGTTACTTGACTTCGCCCGCCTCCTCGAGGTTGTACTCCATGCATCGAGCTGGTTACTAGCCTTCGCCTGCTCTTTGCTCACACTTCTGAAGCACTTGAAGTGTTTGCACTCCTTGCGTTGAGTTAGCTATTGTGATTCAGCTTCTCAATGCCATCGAACTTCTGGAATGCAGGAAGTTTTCATCCCAACTTGGAGTAATTCTCTAATAGATTTGGTCGCCTCTAGGATTGTATCGTCTTCTCCATCAACCCTGTCACCTACTCCCCTGAGTAGCGAAAGTACAGCACCGCATACTGACTACTTAGTTCCTTGGTCGTGCACTCTTGCATGACCCGAAGTCCTTCACTTTCGGCTATCTTGATGAGAAACTCATTGACACCGGTCTTACGAAGTTCCTTGGCCTCTGCCCTTCAGCCTTGTCTCGGTTCTTGGAGTTTGTCTCTGCATGCTCCACCTTCTCGGCCCCTTTCATGACCAAGCGCTCTCCCTCCATGAGAGCAAGGGATCAATGACTTTCACGAAAGTCCTGCCTCTATGGTACCATGGCGCTACCATGCCCATGGTACTACTATCCGTTGCCTCGCATCTGCATCCCTTTTCTTCACAATTAGTAGATATGCCTCTGTGGCACTCCTCCGAGTACACCTCCATTCTAACTGATACTTGATATTAGGTAGCTAAGTCCCTCTGGACTCATCGTCGCTTCCTCGCCCCTTTCGACCCCCTTGCTAGTCATAGGTGCCCAGCAAGCCAATCACGTGAGTGATGGCACGTGTGACTTGATACAGAATCTTTTTGCTTATTATATTTTGGCATATATCACTTTATAACTATTGCATAAATGCATATATATATTGTGATGTCCTTGGATTTGTGCAATGGGAATCGGATCGTGATGAGATCACGATAATGAGATCGATTCACCTTTAAACACATATCCTAAATAATCCCGGTCATAGGTTACTCGAGAGGGACATCGTGATAACCGGATAGACCGGTGTCTTTGTATACCCGTCCATATGATGGATGCACGGTGGTCTCATAGCTGCTCGTGTAGGGACACTAGGGATACAGATACAGTGCTCGTTGGAGAATGAGTTCACTGATTGATCCGCTTTACGGAATGCTTTGGATGGTTGATGATGCCTTATTGTCGACAGCCATTTTCGTAGTCCTAGTGGTGTATCTGGTCCTTAGACTTGAGACACCAAGGATGTCTTGTATGATGAGTGCTCCACTCTTTGATACCAGACTTATAGGTTTGGTTGTCCCAGATCTAGTACAAAATGGGTCATTGGGAGTGGTAGTCGACCTTCACGAGGGCTATTGAGTGTCGACGAGGATCATCCACTCTCGGCGTCATGAGAGGAATATCCCATGTGTTCTTTATCGGACAAATCCCTGGCGGGGTCATTCGGTTTTAGAGAGAAAGAGTTCTCCTGGAGAATTCAATTAGAGCGAGACTCGAAGTAGAAACCGTATAGGTCCGACAACACCATGCTTCGATATCACGGTCTCTGGGATTTTAGATGGATGAGGGACTATAGGTACATGGTAACGAGGACAAAAACAGGTCCAATGGATTAGATTCCCCATCGGTCGGGGACTACTGGCGTGGCCTAGTCACGTCCGTAGTCGATGAGTCGAGTGAATTATTATAGAGATAATAATTCACTTTAGTTAGAAGGAGTTCTCGACAGGTATGACTCACGGCCAGCTTCGATATTGGGCCTAGAGGGTCACACACATATGGTAGGCATTAAGCGATGAGTAGAGGTTGGATATGAGATATCCGGCCAGCCCTTTGTCTTATTGGATGCAGATCCAATACCCACTAGGGAAGGACCCATTAGGGTTTGACACAGGATCTCTATAAATAGGAGGGATTCACCAGCCTCATAGGCTAGAGTCTTTGCTTGCCTTTCCTATTCTCCTCTCCCTCTCCACCTCGAGGGCACAGAGTTTTTTGAGGAGGGTCGCCACAACCCCTCTGTTGTGGGATCACCGCTAGAGAGGAGGACACTTGACCTCCTTCACCCCCCTAAGGATTTGCAAGGAAACAGGGGATATCGATCCCCCTAGGTAACACAATCTCTATACACAGTTTTGTGTTTTTCATGGATTTTTTTTTAGATCTTATACGACGACGACATCTTTTTTTGGGAATCGGGGATTTTTGTTTTCTTGTTCTTCCGCTACGCATATGATGTCGCCCCCATGATTTCCCAACACCCCTGCTTCAACACCTCTATGTTCTCCAAGTATCTCCCTTTGGTCGATGGAAAGACAGACTGCAACTCCCATGCATGGCCTCTGCCATCACGTTGTAGGGTTTGCACCGATTCTGTTCTCCTTAGCTTCCTTGGTAGCAACGTTCGCTTACTCGACCTTGTCCTCTGACTTGTCAGGCTCCCTTAAGCGAATATAAGCTCTGGAGCAGTCCAACTCTCCAGCTGCTTCGATCATACCGCTGTATGATCAAGTCCCTCCCATGGGACTCATTGGTACTTGCATTGGAACTTTTCCCTTGGTGAAACATAGCCCCCATATGCTGATGACCAAGGTTTTCATCCGATGCAAAATTCGATGCATGCACGGAAGACCCGCCTCTACGGTACCATGGCCTTCACTCCTTGAATCCATAGCCCTTCTTATCGTCGTGTTGTTCACCGAAGTGGAGCTTCCAGTAGCTGCCGATCAGACCTTCGTATGATCTAGTCCCTCACGGGGCTAGGTTGTGTGAATTGCATTGCCACGAACTATTCCACCATGATCCGCTGCACCATGTCACCTTCTGGTGACATCTCTATTGCATTCTGATCCTTGTGGGATGAACTCGAATTGTGAACCCTTCATGTGTGGCCTCTACCAATACATCGTAGGGTCTCTTCCACCTTCGATTTTGTTCGATCCTTTGGCAATCGACCTTCATCCACCCACTCTTGGGTCACACCAAGATGAAGCACCGCTCTAGGACAGTCCATCGCCTAGTAGCTCCCAAAGTCCCCTAACTTCGCTGTAATTAGTGCACCATTATCTGGATCCTGGGCCTCTACCCCTACCAACACAATCTTCGCTGTGCACCGCTTTCTTCATAGCAACTTGAAAGACAACACTGTGGCATATTCTTCAAGAGTACCCGCTTCTGCATCCTCTTGCCCTGTGCTAAGGCCTTCTGAACCCAACTTCGCCTCCGCAAATTGAGTCACCTTAGTTCCTCCATTAAATGCTCCTCTGATATAAGGTGCATGTGCCCAGAAGCTCCCTTCATCTTTGGCACCATGCAAGATGAGTCTGCTCCGTCAGAATGAATGACCCATGGAACAACATGATCCTGCTCTTGCCTCTGCAAGAGTTCATGTCCTTGACCTCTGTCCAAGGAAAGCACTATGCCTCTGCTCCATGTTCCATCTTCTATGCTAGCTCCCTTCATGCGGCTTGGGTACTTTGCCAAGTTACACCCAAGTTGCACCGCTTCTCGTTTTTGCATTGAGTTGATGGTGGCCCTCGCGCCCACCATTCCATGGGTCAGCCCTCCCTTGAGTCCGATCTCCATATCGACTCCAAGTGTGCCTTCATTTGTGTTGCTTTTGGTCGCTCCCCCACTTGATCTCGCAATGCATCCACCAATGCATTCTCTCAAGCGAGATCATGCGATGACTCCTCGCCGCTTGCTCAGTTCATTGAGCTTCGTGGAGTTGTTGTTTGTTGAGGTACTCCTCCTCAACTTGTGAGATCCGTCCCACATGATTCTCCCTCTAGAGAGCCGGGACTTATCCCTCCTAGATAACTGTCCCGTTGGAGCAACATCTCTCTTCGTTTCGGAGACCACCATCCCCTTGGACTACTCTGATCTGTTGAACAAACTGTGCATTATTCTGCCTCCTACAAACACACTTGTTAGATTGTGACTCCACGTCAATACAGCCCCCGCTGCACCCCTCAAGGCCTAGCAACATGTTGAACTAGTTGCCACCTTCAGTCTCCTACGGACGTATCCTTCACATGCTGAAGAGAAAGTTTCAATGCTCAATGGTGTCGAGTTTCGGTCGCCTTGGGATGGCCACGAACATTCCATCGTCCGCATACAAGCCCATGTATGAGTACCAAATTCTTCGAGCTAGCAATTCCCCTTACCTCTGTGAGCTTTGCATAACTCTTTTGGTCGTTGAGCAACTCATTCCACCTTGCATGATCTCATCCTTTACCAAGCGCCTCGCTTGCCTTGAGCACCATCAAGTATAGTTGTCAACGTTGAGCCGTAGCTCAAACTCAGCCATCCCAACCTTTGTGCGCTTCGCATTCTTCCAAGCTTGTATGTTCTCATGGTGCCTATTGCGCGAAGGGTTGGCCATTCCTCTGAATGCCAATCTCAAATGCCCGCTCCTCCGAGGGACTCTTTTTCCCTAAATCTCCATGCCTGTTTTCCCCTAAACGGTCGCGCGTGTGCTGACTACCCTCAACGCAGCCCCACTAGGTCCCCCACGTTTGCATGCTAAGTGTTTCTATGAGTGCTTGTCCTGCTCTGATACCATCTGTCACGAACTTAGCTGGTTTTGCCTAAGTCATGCGGCACCCTTGCGTGTCCGTCCGCAAGGGTCAACCTCCCCGAAGCCTCCCATGGTCCCTTAGGACCCACAAAAGAGAGCACAGGATAGAGAAAACGCCTCACTCGGGATCCACAAGCAAACATCTCCGAAAAACACTTTATAGACAATGCAAATTACAAACAGACTTTACAAGCTTTGAACAGTTGCACAACAAAAGGTAAAATGGTCCATTATAGATCAAAAATCTCTCACACATGTCCACATGACACAACCTTTATTTACAAGCCTAAAGCGGCCACCAACCCAACTAAAATGGGACTATTAAGCCTTCGGCCGTCCCTCTACATGCTGTACAAAGCATGAACACACCAAAAGACACGGACATACATAAGCATTACATCAAACATCCTATTTAGAAGTTTGTCCATGACAGTACAGAAGAGCGTAGTGGATGTAAAGCAAGTAAAGTGGTTTGCAATAAAGTAAATTGCATAAGAGAAACACAAACTAAATTTTTATAGTGGTTCGGTCGTCGTGACCTACATCCACTTCGTTGATTCCTCTTCTATCGAGGCTATCGGCATCCACTATCAGTCTTCTTTCAATGGGTGAAGACTAACTACCCTTTTACACTCCTCTCCTCCTTTTCGCAGGTTTAGGAGATAACCTTTTACAATCCTCTTTTACAAGGTATCCCTCTCACACTTCCCTTAGAATTCTCTCTAAGCTTTGGGAGGAGGGAACTCAACTTTCTAAGGTTTACAACCTTAGAATCATAGGGTTTTATGTAATATTTTTACTAATCCATGCAGGAATAGCTGGGGTATTTATAGGCCCCAAATAGATTCAAATTTAGAGCCCAAATTTCAAACCCCCGAAATTTCAGGGCACGGGCGGTACCACTGCCTGCAACCTGACACCGGGCGGTACCACCACCCAGATTGGTGGTACCACCACCTAGACAGTCTCAGAGACTGAGTCTGAGAGGTGCCACTACCCAGACTGGCGGTACCACTGCCTGACACAGTCTCGGAGATTGTGCCATGATGGTTTCATTTGTTTGGTCATTGTTTGGGCCTTTCTCTTGGCCCAACACAACCCATATTTGGCCCAACTGTCCCCTAATTGGGTTGGCCTAATTCTAATCCCTATTATATATTAACAATGAATTTTAAGATATTTAGTAAGCTAAACAATGTCTGTAAGTCTAGGTTTCTTCTCGCGAGATTCCGATGATCTTTCAGCGAACTTCCGACGATCTCTTGGCAATGTTCCAGCGGACACTTGGCAAGCTCCTGGACTTCATGATGATCTTCTTGGTGAGTTTCGATGAGCTTCTTTGGCAAACTCTGGGACTTCTCGATCAATTTCGATAGAACTTCCGACGAACGTTCAGACTTCCAACGAACTCTCGAACTCCCAACGAAATCGCATTCTTGATTCTGGTACTTCATTTTGCATTATGCCTTGCTATCATAGTTAATCATGCATATGTAAAAACATACTTCGATCTAGACAATTATTACTAAGCATGAATCGTGACGTCCGACATGTCATTTGTCCATCGACGCTTCATCCGATTCTTCGACGCATCGTCCTCTCTTGCAGCCTATTGCCCAATCGGCCAGTTGACCTCCGCAACTCCGATATCCTTGGCGCAATATCTGCTCTTCTTAGCCCGAAGCCTTCTGTCAATACATCGACCGATCCTTCGGCCCAATGTCTAATATTTTGACATGTTTTCCTCCGGCCCAACATGATTCTTCTTGCTTTAATTGTCTCTTCCTGATCGAAACATCCCACTGCTAGTCATAGGTGCCCAGCAAGCCAATCACGTGAGTGATGGCACGTGTGACTTGATACAGAATCTTTTTGCTTATTATATTTTGGCGTATATCACTTTATAAATGCATATATATATTGTGATGTCCTTGGATTTGTGCAATGGGAATCGGATCATGATGAGATCACGATAATGAGATCGATTCACCTTTAAACACATATCCTAAATAATCCCGGTCATAGGTTACTCGAGAGGGACATCGTGATATCCTGGATAGACCGGTGTCTTTGTATACTGTCCATATGATGGATGCAAATTGGTCTCATAGCTGCTTTCGTGTAGGGGACACTAGGGATACATGACAAAGCTCATTGGAGAATGAGTTCACTTGATTGATCCGCTTACGGAATGCTTGGATGGTTGATGATGCCTTATTGTCGACAAATTCCGTAGTCCCTAGTGGTGTATCCGGTCCTTAGACTTGAGACACCAAGGATGTCTTGTATGAGTGCTCCACTCTTTGATACCGGACTTATAGGTTTGGCTGTCCCGGATCTAGTACAACCGGGTCATTGGGAGTGGTAGTCGATCTTACGAGGGCTATTGAGTATCGATAGAGGATCATTCACTCTGGTGGTGTCATGAGGAATATCCCATGTGTTCTTGCTCGCACAAATCCCTGGCCGGTCATTCGGTTGAGAGAAAAAGAGTTCTTCTGGAGAATCCGATTAGAGCGAGACTTCGAGTAGAACCCAGATGGGTCCGACAACACCATGCTCGATATATACGGTCTCGGGATATTAGATGGATGAGGGACTATAGGTACATGGTAATCGAGGATGACAGGTCCAATGGATTGGATTCCCCCAGATCGTCTGGGGACTACTACGAAGTGGCCTAGCACGTCCGTGAATGAGATGAGTCGAGTGAATTATTACAGAGAGATAATAATTCACTTGAGTTAGAAGGAGTTCCGAAGTATGACTCACGGCCAGCTCGATATTGGGCCTAGAGGGTCACACACATATGGTAGGCATTGTGATGAGTAGAGGTTCGGATATGAGATATCCGGCCAGAGCCCTTGTCTTATTGGATGCAGATCCAATACCCACTAGGGAAGGACCCATTAGGGTTTGACACGGGATCTCTATAAATAGGAGGGATTCACAGACCTCATAGGCTAAAGTCTTTGCTTGCCTTTCCTATTCTCCTCTCCCTCTCCACCTCGAGGGCCCAGGAGTTTTGAGGAGGGTCATCATAACCCCATCGTGTGTGGATCACCGCTAGAGAGGAGGACGCTTGACCTCCTTCACCCTCTCCTAAGGATCTGCAAGGAAACAGGGATATCGATCTCCCTAGGTAACACAATCTCTATCGCTTGCAGTTTTGTGTTTTGCAGATTTTTACGCACCAATCTTCTTCGACGACATAATTAACATCTTTTTTTTGGGAATCGGGGATTTTTTGTTTTCTTGTTCTTCTTCTGCTGCGCGATATGATGTCGCCCCATGATTTCCCAACAAAGTGGTATCGAGCCAGGTTGTTCGTCGCGAATGATTGGTTTTGAACTGCTTGTGTTGTGTTTAGGAAGAATATTGACGTCAAAAATCGTTGACGAAAAAAGCGAGGAAGGGCAGCAACAGGTTGCTGCCCTCGATCTCCATGCGCAGAGCCACCACACCAGCGGCGTAGCCGCACCGGGCACCACAAATCGGCGCATGACGCGCAAGCATTGTGTTTGCAACAACAGCCCGACCGACGGTCTGCTTTGCAGCAGACTTGCGGCCGGCGGGACTGGCAGCCAGCGGTAGAGGTGCTGGCGGCGGCCCGACCCCGGGGCAACAAATACGGCCGAGGCAAGAAGCAGCAGCCGGCGCGGGTCGGGTCCCTCCACCGGCAAAAACCCGCAGGGCCAGCCAGCTGCCTGAATGGGCAGAACCGCCCATGAGGCCAGCGGCGCCCCGGGCCCCGCCCGCAACCGGCAGCCCAATGGCGTCTGCAGCTGCTGAGCAGCGAGGGCCCTCCGCCCTCCCCCGCCAAAAGCCGTCCGCCGCCAGGGGGTGGCGGCGGCGGCAGCAGTAGAGGGAATTAGGGTTTTGGGCAAAAGGACAGTTTTGCCCATGTGAATTTAAGAAATTCCAGTTTCTGTCTTTTGTTCAAATTACGAAAATACCCTTCGGAATTGAGAAATTCCCTACATGTCCCTGATTTTAGAAAAATATTAATTAATTAAAAGGTTTAGCTGATTATTATTTTTATTATTATCTAGTAGTCCTACATGATGATGATTATTTATACATGTGATGTATGATGTGTGAACAGATGATCATGGACCGTGTGATGTGTGTACTTGTGATTATTATTATTGAAGTCTGCGAACCTCCATTATATTTCTCGTTTATTGTCGGGCCTGCGTGCCTATGATTAAGTTGTAATCACATGAGGAGGCGAAGGGAGGCGTGGATCGCGATAAGCGGGACCCACGAGATTCAACGATCGTGATGCATGGAGATGCATCAAGATGTCGACGAAAACGAGGGACGAGATGGACGATCCAAGGGTATGGAGATGCACCGTTGCACACATAGATCTTGTTGTGAGTGATTAGGCCCTCTTTTGGCTCGGGCCTAATCATATTATCTTGTAGTCCATGATCATCCGATGTGATTGCTTATACACATACTAGATATGTATATATTTTGCATGCGATGTAGATATATATTAAATATGTATATGTGTGACATGTCATATTAGGAGACCAAATTATAGAAACATCTCTCGATAATATTAAGTCGGTAAACGTGAGGCAATTAGATTGACCCACGTGGCCTTCCATCATTATGAGTAGGAACCGATTCCCGGTGTAGGTTGAGTTGGTCGAGTCCCTCGAGACTCACCTATATCGCGATTCGCTATCTTGCTTACGACATAGAGATGTCACCGGTGATCTGAGGGCATGGTATGCTTGGTCGAGTCTCTCGAGGGTATATCATCAAATCAAACTCATCTTGTAACGAAGATGTTGACTTAACCGAGCATCATGGTTGGTCGAGTCCCTCGAGGCCATGGTGATTCGGAGGCCGAACAGGACGGGAATCACAATGAGTTGTGATCGGCAAGAGTTGCCTACCTTTTAGGCTTAGTGTGATTGGTCGAGTCCCTCGAGGTTACTCTAAGACGCTGATTGGATCCTGATCCCCACTAGAAGTCTGTTGGAGACTTCCGTTTCACGTGCTGAGGGTGTCGCGTAACTCGTTAGTAAAATAGTGGGAGCATATTAAGATAGAAGTCCATATCTTGATAGTTTATTTCTTGTAAAATCTACATGTTATTCATTTCTGCTACATCTTTATTTTCAGAAAATGTCGCTTTCAAATCCCTTACGTGGCATACTTGATGTCAACCGCCTTACTGGTCCAAATTATACGGATTGGCTCCGTAACTTGAGAATTATTCTCACAATGGAGAAAATCGTACGCCCTTGATACAAGGATGATGCCTACCAAGAAGGGGGGCAGGATGAGATAAGCTTCCATTCGTGAAGTACATTGATGACTCCACTCTTGCTCGGAAGGCTATATGTTGGGCTCTATGACTCCAGAGTTACAGAGACAACATGAAAAGATGGATGCCGATCCATTCTCCTACATGTCCAGTAAATTGTTTGAGGAACAGGGAAGGACTCAACGATATGAGATATCCAAGAGCCTTTTCCGCTTAGGATTACTTGAGGGGACACCGGTTCAGAACCATGTCCTAAAGATGATTGAGTGGATAGAGAAACTCTCGTGTCTAGGAATGGTCCTAGAGGATAACTTGTGTGTGGACATTGTGCTTGGGTCCCTACCAGATTCCTTTTCACGGTTCATAATGAATTTTAATATGAACAAGCTTGAGGTGACTCTCCCCAGAGCTCCTCAATATGTTGAGGGAGGCAGAGAGTACTATTAAGAAAGAGAAGCCAGTTCTCTAAACCGGTGAGACCAAAAAAAAAAGGAAAGCGAAAAGGTCCCTTAAGAAGGGGGAAAGGGCAAGGGCAAACAAGGTAAAAGCAAAGGTTGTTAAGAAAGACCCAAAGAAAGGACAAAGGCGATTGCTTCCACTGTGGTAAAGATGGGCATTGGAAGAGAAACTGCAAAGAGTACCTTGCAGAAAGGGCTAAACAAAAGCTTGATGAAGCTTCAGTACATTTCATGATCAGTCTCTATTTGTGGGACTCTTATGATAATACATGGGTATTGGATACCGGTAGTGCTTATCATATATGCAATTCGTTGCAGGTTCTAGCAAGGCCTAGGAGACTACTGAGAGGCTTAGATGGACCTCAAGATGGGTAATGGAGAAAAAGTTATTGTATTAGGCTGTTGGCAGGTCGCCCTCACATCCTACCTAGTGGAGCTTTTATTACATTAGATGCATGTTATTTTGTTCCTTCTATTATCAAAAACATTATCTCCATTTCATGTTTAACAGATTAGTGGATATAAATTTATTTTTGAGAACAATGGTTGTTCGATATTATTAGATGATAAGATCATCTCGAAAGGAACATTGCATAATGGTTTATTTATGTTAGACACCACTCCACATATCATGAATGTAAATGTGTCCAAAAAGGAAACGAGATGAGTTGAACAGTGCATACCGTGGCATTGTAGGCTAGGTCACATCCATGAAAGAAGGATTCAAAAGTTGCTAAATGATGGATATCTAGATCCATTCGACTATGTGTCATATCATATGCGACTTGTGAGCCTTGCATTAAAATGGAAAAAACCGACCAAATCTCCATTTAGTAGAACTGGAGAGAGAGTCAATGAGTTGTTGGAACTCATACATAGTGATGTATGTGGACCCATGTCAACTCATGCCATTGGAGGTTACTCCTACTTCATTACATTTTATGATGATTTCTCAAGGTATGGATATGTGTACTTAATGAAGTACAAGTCCGAGACCTTTGAGAAATTCAGAGAGTAAAGAATGAGGTGGAGAACTGGAAAAGAGTATCAAAACTCTTCAATCAGATCGAGGAGGTGAATACTTAAGTACAGAGTTTACTCAGTTCCTCAAGGACCATGGGATATTATCCCAATGGACACCTCCTTATACACCTCACTCAATGGTGTCTCTAGAAAGGAGAAATCATACATTATTAGATATGGTACGGTCCATGATGAGTTTCACGACCTACCCATCTCATTCTCGGGGATATGCCCTAGAAACCGCAGCTTACCTTCTGAACAGAGTTCCAACTAAGTTCGGTAGTGTCTACACCATATGAGATATGGAAAGGGAAGAAGCCCGATCTTAAGGTTGTTAAGATCCAGGGGCTGCCCCTGCCTCATGTTAGAAGACACAACCCCCAAAGTTAGAATCAAGGACAGTGATGCAAATTTGTGGGATACCCCAAGGAAACTTGTGGGTATTATTTCTATCATCTCGAGGACCAAAGGTCTTTGTAGCTAAGAGAGCAGTGTTCCTTGAGAAGGAACACATTCTTGACGGAGACAGTGGGAGAATGATAGAATTGAGCGAGGTTGGAGAACCAAGCTCAAGCACCACTCTGACCGAGTCCATTTCGGTACCTAATACACAAGTATCAACTTTACGCGATGTCCGATAGAGTATCCCATCCTCCCAGAGATATGTGGGACATATTAGAGCAGAGGATGTAGAGGATATTGATCCCTCAGACCCTCTGAGGAGTCTATTATGAGTATAGACTCCGGGAAGTGGAAAAAAGCCATGAATTAGAGATGGATTCTATGTACTCCAATAAGGTTTGGAACCTAGTTGATGCTTAGAAGGTATTGTACCCATCGGTTGCAAGTGGATCTTTAAGAAAAAGATCGGAGTAGATGGAAAGGTAGAGACCTATAAAGCAAGGCTAGTGGCTAAGGGGTATCGTCAAAGGTAAGGTGTTGACTACGATGAAACTTTCTCACCCGTAGTAATGCTAAAATCCATCAAATTCTATTGGCTATTGCAGCACACTATGGTTATGAGATCCGCGATGGATGTGAAAACGCATTCCTCAACGGGAACCTCGAGGAGGAGGTGTATATGATGCAACTTGAGGGATTCGTGTCCAAGAACTGCCAGATAAGGTGTGTAGGTTGCTTAGATCCATTTATGGACTAAAAGCAAGCTTCCCCGGTTGGAACATAAGATTTGATGAGGCAATCAGATCTTATGACTTAAAAGAACGAAGATGAGCCTTGTGTATACAGAAAGGTAAGTGGGGCGCTATCACCTTTTTTGGTGTGATATGTGGATGACATCCTCATCATTGGGAATGACATAGGAATCTTTGTCCACAGTAAAGGCTTGGTTATCTAGACACTTCTCCATGAAGGACTTAGGGGAAGCATCTTATATCTTGGGGATTAGAATCTATAGAGATAGATCCAAGAGGATGCTTGGCTTGTCCCAGTCCAGGTACATAGAAACTATTGTCAAAAGGTTTGGCATGGAAAATTCCAAGAGAGGTCTCATACCGATGAGACATGGGATATCGCTTTCTACGAGTATGTCCCCAAAGACTCCAGAAGAAAGGGCGAACATGGATATGATACCTTATGCCTCAGCAATAGGGTCTATCATGTATGCCATGCTATGTCTTGGGCCCGATATAAGCGCATGCTCCGAGTGTCACGAGCGGTGTCGTGCTGATCCAGGCTTGGAGCACCGGAAAGCAATAAAAGTGTATCCTTAAGTACTTGAGAAGGACTAAGGATCTTTACTAGTATATGGAGGTAATAGCCTTAAGGTTGAAGGCTACGCCGACTCAAGTTTTCAATCTGATGTCGATGATAGCAAGTCGAATTCGGGGTATGTGTACACCTTGAATGGAGGAGCAGTGTCTTTGAAGAGTTCCAAGCAAGATACCACTCTGACTTCGACCATAGAGGCGGAGGCACATTGCTGCATCGAGATGCAGCAAAGGAGGAGTCCAGGTGAAGAAGTTCATTACAGATTTGGGAGCCGATCAGATAGCGACAAGTCGACTTCCTTATATTGCGACAACTATGGGGTGATTACTCAAATAAGGGAACCCGGGTCTCATCGAAGTGTTACGAGGAGGTTCCAGCTTATAAGAAAGATCGTAACTTGAGGAGATGTAGCAATGGAAAGAGTTCCATCCGAAGATAACATTGCAGATCCACTAACAAAAGCCGTTGTCTCATTGTCTTTGAAAGCGTCCACAGAGTGGAGATGGAGATCGATATATAGGTGATTGGCTTTAGGTCAAGTGGGAGATTGCTAGTCATAGGTGCCCAAAGAAGCCAATCACGTGAGTGATGGCACGTGTGACTTGATACATAATCTTTTTTGCTTATTATATTTTGGCGTATATCACTTTATAAATGCATATATATATTGTGATGTCCTTGGATTTGTCTGCAATGGAATCGGATCGTGATGAGATCACGATAATGAGATCGATTCACCTTTAAACACATATCCTAAATAATCCCTACCATAGGTTACCGAGAGGGACATCGTGATAACCGGATAGACCGGTGTCTTTGTATACCCGTCCATATGATAGATGCAACTGGTCTCATAAATGCTCGGTAGGGACACTAGGGATACTGATCATGTGTGCTCATTGGAGAATGAGTTCACTGATTAATCTGCTTACGGAATGCTTTGGATGGTTGATGATGCCTTATTGTCGAACAACGATTCCGTAGTCCTAGTGGTGTATCTGGTCCTTAGACTTGAGACACACACCAAGGATGTCTGTATGAGTGCTCCACTCTTTGATACCGCACTTATAGGTTTGGTTTGTCCCGGATCTAAGTCTGTTGGTCATTGGGAGTGGTAGTCAACCTTACGAGGGCTATTGAGTGTCGATAGAAGATCATCCACTCTCTAAGGCGTCATGAGAGGAATATCCCATGTGTTCTTGCTCGCGACAAATCCCCGGCAAGGGTCATTCTGGGTTGAGAGAAAAGAGTTCTCCCGGAGAATCCGATAAGAGCGAGACTTCAGTAGAAACCGTATGGGTCCGACAACACCATGCTTTCGATGATATCTCGGTCTAAAGGATATTAGATGGATGAGGGACTATAGGTACATGGTAACGAGGACGACAGTCCAATGGATTGGATTCCCCAGATCGTGCACGGGACTACTACTGGCGTGAGTGGCCTAAATGCGTCCGTGATCGATGAGTCAGTGAATTATTACAGAGATAATAATTCACTTTGTTAGAAGGAGTTCGACGAGGTATGACTCACGGCCCAGCTCGATATTGGGCCTAGAGGGTCACACACATATGGTAGGCATTGCGATGAGTAGAGGTTCGGATATGAGATATCCGACGGAGCCCTTGTCTTATTGGATGCAGATCCAATACCCACTAGGGAAGGACCCATTAGGGTTTGACACGGGATCTCTATAAATAGGAGGGATTCACAGCCTCATAGGCTAGAGTCTTTGCTTGCCTTTCCTATTCTCCTCTCCCTCTCCACCTCAAAGGCCTGGAGTTTTGAGGAGGGTCGTCGCAACCCTGCTATGTGGATCACCGCTAGAGAGGAGGACGCTTGACCTCCTTCACCCTCTCCTAAGGATCTGCAAGGAAACAGGGATATACGATCTCCCTAGGTAACACAATCTCTATACGCAGTTTTGTGTTTTGCGGATTTTTACGCACCAATCTTCGCACGACGACGAACATTTTTTGGGAATCGGGGATTTTTGTTTTCTTGTTCTTCCGCTGCGCATATGATGTCGCCCCCATGATTTCCCATCACCCACATCACTCAAAATATAGATCAAATTATAAATACTATCAATTGGTTTCATCATCAAAATCTCAGATTCAATAATACCAACTGTTAGGAATGAGTCAGCACTAAGAGGGGGGTGAATTAGTGCAGCGGTAAAAATTACATCGGTTTGAAAATCTCATTATGATTAAACCCATTTCGAAAGATGTGAACTTGAAAGCATACAGAAGAGTGTAGTGGATGTAAAGCAAGTAAAGAAAGGTAGTTTGCAGTAAATATAAATTGTAAAAAGTAAATGCAAACTGAGTTATAGTGGTTCGGTTGTCGTGACCTACATCCACTCCACCGATTCCTCTTCTATCGAGGCCATCGGCATCCACTAACGATCTTCCTTTAATAGGCAAAGATCAACCTCATTCTTACAACTATATTCTCCTTTTGCAGGAGAGAATCTTTACACCCCCTTTTTATAAAGCTTCCCTCACACTCTCCCTTAGAATGGTCTCTAAACTTTAGGAGGAGGGACCCTATACTTTACAAGGGTTTTCAACTCTAGAAACATAGAGTTTTTGTTCACTTTTCTTACTTCTCCATGCAGGAATAGCTAGGGTATTTATAGACCCCAAATAGCTTAAAAAATAGAGCCAAAATTCAAATCCCTAAAATTTCAAGGTACGGGCGGTACCATCGCCTACACTAGGTGATACCAGTGCTTGTAGCCTAACACTGAGTGGTAATGTTAGGATCAAGAGCACTAAGAGGGGGTGAATTAGTGCAGTGGAAAACTTTCTGCGTTTTCAAACTGAGTTCGTATGACAAAGCCGATTTCAGCAGAAAATTCGATTCGTAAATCACTTTAACTTGTGATTAGGCAAGAGACAGTTAAAAACGAATCTGATAAGGCAGTTTGCTATCGTGATAGAAATCAGAATGTAAGCGCAAACTGAAATACGATGTTCGTACGAGAAAATCGATTTACGTCTAAACACGATTCGAAAAGTATTGATCTTGGAAACGCAAACGTAAAAGCGCAGAAGATAGTAAGCTATAAAGAAGGTTTGCAGTAAGGATAATAAGCTCAAAGTAAATGTAAAACAGAGAGCAGCGTGATTTAGAATGGTTTGCGAGAAAATCGGTTTACGTCTAAACACAATTCGGAAAGTATTGAGCTTGAAAACGTAGACGTAAAAGCACAGAACACAGTAGGCTATGAAGGAGGTTTGCAGTAAAGATAATGAGCTCAAAGTAAATGCAAACCAGAGAGCAGCGCTATTTAGAGTGGTTCGGTCAATCTTGACCTACATCCACTTCTGGCTTCCTCCACCGATGAGGTTGCCGACGTCCACTAGAGGCCTTCCTTCAATAGGCGAAGGCCAACCACCTTTTTACAGATTCACTCCTTTTGACAGGCTTAGGAGACAACCCTTATAAACTTTTCTCTCCTCTCTTGAAAGATCTGAACTTGGAAGAAGAGAAGGAGAAGAACTTTTAACTCATACAACACTTTTGAGCTCTAAAAATCACAGAGTAAGATTAGGATTTCGGTGGTTTTCGTTGCTCTTTCATTGCTGAAAGAGTGGGGTTTATATAGGCCCCAAACCAGTTTGAAATTGGAGCTCAAAACTGTCCATTCCCGGAATTCCGGGGTCTGGCGGTTGCAATGCCTAACTGGGGCGGTTGCATTGCTGTCAGAGCTCGGAGACTGAGCTCCTGGGCGATGCCACCGCTTGTCAGGGGCGGTTGCACCGCTTGGTAAAGCTCGGAGACCGAGCTCAAGCGGTGCCACCGCCTGATCGAACAGTTGCACCGCCCGGCCGAGAGCTCTGAGATCGAACTCGGCGGTTCCACCGCTGTCTGTCGAAGCGATTACGCATAGAACTCGAGACCGAGCCACAGGCGGTGCCACCTTCCGCCAAGTCATCTGGGTCCGAATGGGCTGATCCATTTGGCCCCAATTAAAATCTTTCAAGGGCCCAATTGCCCTAAGATTAAGCTAGTGGGATCACCTCCCATTTCTAACTTAATCAACGTGCTAACTATGACAATTGAAGGACGACTTGCTCACGTCGTCAATTGCTTCTTCCAAATGAGCTTCCGGTGAACTTTTAAAATTCGATCATCCGATGAACCCTCGGTGATGCTCTGTGGACTTCGGCAAACTCCTGGACTTGCAACGATCCACTTGGCGAAGTTCGGACGAGCTTCTTTTTTGCAAGCTCTCGGACTTCTCGGATATGTTCCGTAGAACCCTTCGACGACGACCCCCCACTTCCGTCGAGCTCTCGAACTCCCAACGCGTGATCATAGTCGACTCGGCTGCACAACCGCTATGTTGTATGTCCATTCTTCCATCGTAGTTAATCCTGCACACTTAAATAAAACTTCGATCGAGACAATTAATCCTAAGCAATTAACCAAGTTGTCCGGCATGTCATTGGTCCCTCGACACTTCGTCCGATTCTTCGGTGCATCGTCCTCTTCTGCGGCCTATTGCCCAATCGGCCAGTTGACTCCGTAACTCCGATATCCTTGGCACAATACCCGCTCTTCTTGGCCCGATGCCCGAGTCCACGGCTCGAAGTCTTCTGTCGATACGTCGACCGATCCACCAGCCCGACGTCCAATTTTCAGACATGTTCCTCCAGCACAACATGATTTTTCCTGCTTTAATTGTCTCATCCTGATCGAAGCATCCTACGTTACTCAAAATGCAGATTAAAATATAAACACATATCAAGTGGTTTCATCATCAAAATACGAGATTCAACAATCTCCCCCTTTTTTATGATGATAACCAATTGATGACAGAGTTGAACTTAACTCTCGGAGTTTGAACAAACTCCCCCTATCAATATGCCATATTGATAGAATCTTGAATTCAAAGTGAATTCAAGTCATTGCAATATTCATCATGAATACTTGCAACACGTCATCATGAACATATGCATAAACTTATGCATAACATGTCATGTCATCAACATACTTTCATCAACACACTTCGCCTCCTTTGTCATCAACAAAAAGGAGAAGTACCACAATCAAGTGTTTGGAATATAAGTTCAACTCATTGCATGAAAAACATAATATCAAGTTTTATCATCATGCAGTTTTGAAGCCAGAAAATTTAGCAAGTATTACATCATGCTTAGAACATTTAAGCTATCAAGTTTCAGATATGCAAGTTTTACAACATACAAGATAGCACTTTTGGTAGTGTTCAAGATAGCAAGTTCTACATCATGCAAGCTAGCAATATTGAGATGTTCAAGAAAGCAACTCTTGCTTCTTGAGATATGCAAATTTGTCAAGTTTTGCTAGATGTGCAAGTTAGCATTTTTGCCTCTTGAGATAGACAAGATAGCACATTTGCTTCTTTTGAGATAGCAACTTTTTACTTCTCTTTAGACCACAAGCTAGCAATTTTTACGATATACAAGTTTCACAATATA
The DNA here is from genome assembly GCA_900464855.2 of Musa schizocarpa. Lineage (NCBI taxonomy): Eukaryota > Viridiplantae > Streptophyta > Magnoliopsida > Zingiberales > Musaceae > Musa > Musa schizocarpa. The sequence continues at coordinate 30,824,995 of LS990920.1, read as the reverse complement.
TAAGCTAGCAAAAATTTTGAAAGCAAATGCAAGATAGCTTTCTTGTGTAAGCTCATGATTCTTGCTTCCTATTGCAATGTGCAAATTGCAAGTTTTGCTTCTTGAGATATTTAAGATAGTGATGTTCAAGAAGACAATTTTTGCTTCTTGAAATAAGCAAGTTAGCAATCTTTGCTACTTAAGATAGGCAAGCAAGCAATCAAGTTTTTGCATCTTCTTAACTTGTGCAAGCTAGCTATCTCCCCCTTTGTCATTGTCAAAAAGAAAGGAAGAATACAGTTTTGTAGTTCTTTTTCTTTTTACAACGATTTCAAAATCATGACAAAGGATGAATAATCAAGTTATGAATGTCAAGGCAATTTTTCATCATGAATATTTTATCATTCCATGCATCATTATCATAAGTTGAAGTATTACATGCATAATATCATATTATCATATCACCATTCATAATTACATTAATATTTCAATATAGCAATTTCTTCTCAAAATGTGTAACTTAGCACTCATAGTATTTTAAATCATGATTTACATCATATGCAATACATCACATCATAATTAGAAAGCACAAGTATTGCATGCATAATTGCACATCATAAATGTTTCATATCATGATGGTATCAATTTTGTCAAATTATATCCTACCATGCATGATCAAAACTCCTCCCCGTTTTATCATTGAAAACAAGAAAGAAGTATGGGGAAGTGCATAAAAGTGTAAAATATTTCAATCATTTCAAGGCATTTATATTATAGATGCAAAGAAATCATATCATCAAAGATAAGACCATTTGAATGCCAAAAGACATGATTCATTTTATCAAATCTCTTCCTTTTATAAATAACAAAAATTGTAGGTGTCCAAAGAAGAGATTGTGATTAAAAAATTTCAAGTAGTATATCTAAGAAATCAAGATCATAATTTGAACACAAACTCATTCAAATTCAAATCGTCAAATTCATCAAAAATCTCATCATCAAAATTGTATATATAGATTTATCATAAAGCAAGTTAATTTTCAATCATCACATAAGGCATTTAAAGAATTTTTGAAACATAGGAGAATGATTAATTTAAGCATACAATGTTTCAATCCAATTCAAGTCATGAATATCAATGCTTTCATATTGTGAGTATCAATTCATGAATACCACAAGATATTATTTGTGACTTCAATTTTGCAGGATCAAGATTATGATTTAGATAAAACTTATTCAAGTCAAATCATTAACTTGAAATTCATAATCAAGTCATCAAAATCAATTTCGAGATTCACAAAATATCATGAAATCATTAATCTCGATCAGATGAGAAAAGTATTTTTTTAAATGATTCTTTTTCATCTAAGCATTATAAGCCAAATCAAGATAAACATGAAAGTTCAAGACGTAAAGGCAAAATCTTATAAAACAACTCATCAAGCAAGATTTTAAACATCTATTTTCAAGCCATATAAAGAGTAAGTCAAGGATTCAATTATCTCATGTCATAAGTATAAATCAAGCATTTGTGAAATTTGAAATCATCCTCAAAGTCACATTCAATAAATTCATATATGACAAACATAGATTTATTGAAAAGTCGATAAGATAGAGGATCGCATTTATAAATTTTTATTCATATGATTTGCTTCTTATAAGCATGTCTTTACCTTTATGTTAAACAACAACATACATCAACATTTAGGATCAAAAAATGAATTTCATTATAAAACCATCAAGATCAATAGATTTTCAAAAATGAATTGTTATGGTCAAGAAAATCCGAAAATAAAATTTAACACTTTCATGCATTCGGACATGGTTTTGCCATATACATTCATGAGAATAACACATACTTATCATCATGTATAACTTAAAATCTCATGCATAAAATTATCAATCGAAAACATTTAATATTTTCATTACATCATTATGCATTACTTCAAATCAAACATGATTTCATTCAGCAATGTTAATTAAACATGATACACATTATGATTTCATATTCAAAATCATTTTGTTAAAATATGCAATGTTATCATTTTTGAAATTACTAGCATGATCATAATTTTTGTATTTTTATTTTTAAACATGTAATTTTTAAGAAAATTATTTCTAAACTAAAAAAAAAAATACATCATGAAAGCATCAAGTAATTTCAAAATAAATCAGGGGGATTTTGATTACCTTTTCATTGAAGGCGGTTAAGGCGTAGTTTGCCACCTCGCCTTTCTTGATTTTCTCCTCGTCTTCGGAGGAGCTCGATTTATCCCATTTTTTGTTCTTCTTCTTTGGCCTCTTCCTCCGTTCAAGTTCATTGTTTATTTTAGATTTTTGTTTAATAAACTTATTAAGATTTAGTATTCGAAGTTCAAGTCCATCATTGTCCTCATCACTTGAGTCATCGCTCAAGTGGTATTCATTCGTCCGGAGTTCTAAATCCTTCCTGTTCTTTGGAAGATTGTTTTGTACATCATGTTCATCATGTGCATTGTGCACCATTTCATATGTCATCAATGAACCGATAAGTTCTTCAAGTGGAAAAATATTTAAATCTTTTGTTTCTTGTATTGCCGTTATTTTAGGATCCTACCTTTTTGAAAGGGATCTTAAGATCTTGCTTACGAGATCAAAATTCGAAAAAGATTTACTAAGAACTCTTAGATTATTGACGACATCCGTGAAATTGGTGTACATGTCGCCTATAGTCTCGCTTGGTTGCATTCGAAAAAGCTCAAAATCATGCAATAAAAAATTAACTTTCGAGTCTTTGACTCTACTAGTTCCCTCGTGCGTGATTTCAAGTGTTCGCCAAATATCAAAAGCCGTTTCGCACATAGAAATCCGATTGAATTCATTTTTGTCCAAAGCGCAAAATAAGGCATTCATAGCCTTTGTGTTTAAAGAAAAATACTTTTTCTCCAAATCCGACCATTCGTTCATCGGTTTAGAGGGAAGTTGAAAACCGTTTTTAATAATATTCCATAAATCCAAATTCATAGAAATTAAGAAAACTCTCATTCGAGTTTTCCAATAAGTGTAGTCCAATCCGTTAAATAACGGTGGACGAAAAACCAAAAAACCCTCTTGAAAGCTATGAAGAGCCATTTCTCTCGGGTGTAAATCCGAAATGAGAAAAACTGGGCTTTGATACCAATTGTTAGGATTAAGAGCACTAAGAGGGGGGGGGGGGTGAATTAGTGTAGCGAAAAACTTTCTACGTTTTCAAACTGAGTTCATATGACAAAGCCGATTTCAGCTGAAACTTCGATTCGTAAATCACTTTAACTTGTGATTAGGCAAGAGACAGTTAAAAACGAATCTGATAAGGTAGTTTGCTATTGTGATAGAAATCAGAATGTAAGCGCAAACTGAAATACGATGTTCATACGAGAAAATCGATTTACGTCTAAACACGATTCGGAAAGTATTGATCTTGGAAACGCAAACGTAAAAGCGCAAAAGACAGTAAGCTATGAAGAAGGTTTGCAGTAAGGATAATAAGCTCAAAGTAAGTGCAAACATAGAGCAGCGCGATTTAGAATGGTTTGCGAGAAAATCGGTTTACGTCTAAACACGATTCAGAAAGTATTAATCTTGAAAACGTAGACATAAAAGCGCAGAACATAGTAGGCTATGAAGGAGGTTTGCAGTAAAGATAATGAGCTCAAAGTAAATGCAAACCAGAGAGCAGCGCGATTTAGAGTGGTTCGGTCAATCTTAACCTACATCCACTTCTGGCTTCCTCCACCGATGAGGTTGCCGACATCTACTAGAGGCCTTCCTTCAATAGGCAAAAGCCAACCACCTTTTTATAGATTCACTCCTTTTGACGGGCTTAGGAGACAACCCTTACAAACTTTTCTCTCCTCTCTTGAAAGATCTGAACTTGGAAGAAGAGAAGGAGAAGAACTTTTAACTCATACAACACTTTTGAGCTCTAAAAATCACAGAGTAAGATTAGGATTTCGGTGGTTTCGTTGCTCTTTCATTGATGAAAGAGTGGGGTTTATATAGGCCCCAAACCAGTTTGAAATTGGAGCTCAAAACTGTCAATTCCCGGAATTCCGAGGTCTGGCGGTTGCACCGCCTGATTAGGGCGGTTGCATCGCTGTCAGAGCTCGGAGACTGAGCTCCTGGGCAGTGCCACCACTTGTCAGGGGCAGTTGCACCACTTGGCAGAGCTCAGAGACCGAGCTCAAGCGGTGCCACCGCCTGACTGGGGCGATTGCACCGCCTAGCCAGAGCTCGGAGACCGAGCTCAGGTGGTTCCACCGCCTGTCAGGGGTGGTTGCACCACCCAGCCAGAACTCAGAGATCGAGCCCTGGGCGGTGCCACCGCCAACCCAGGCGGTGCCACCTCTGGCCAAGTCATCTGGGTCCGAATGGGCTGATCCATTCGGCCCCAATTGGGTCTTTCAAGGGCCCAATTGCCCCAAGATTAAGTTAGTGGGATCACCTCCCATTTCTAACTTAATCAACGTGCTAACTACGACAATTCGAAGGACAGCTTGCTCCAGTGCGTCAATCGCTTCTTCCAGCGAGCTTCCGGTGAACTTTCGTCGATCATCCAATGAACCCTCGGTGATGCTCCTGCGGACTTCCGGCAAACTCCTGGACTTGCGATGATCCACTTGGCGAGTTTCGACGAGCTTCTTTTGGCAAGCTCCTGGACTTCTTGGATATGTTCCCGCAGAACCTCCGACGACCGTCCGAACTTCCGTCGAGCTCTCGAACTCCCAACGTGATCATAGTCTTGACTCTGGCGCAACTCCTACTGCATGTCTTACTTCCATCGTAGTTAATCCTGCACACTTAAACAAAACTTCGATCGAGACAATTAATCCTAAGCAATTAACCAAGTTGTCCAGCATGTCATTGGTCCCTCGACGCTTCGTCCGATTCTTCGGCGCATCGTCCTCTTCTGCGGCCTATTGCCCAATCGGCCAGTTGACTCCGCAACTCGGCTATCCTTAGCACAATACCCGCTCTTCTTGGCCCGATGCCCGAGTCCACGACTCGAAGCCTTCTGTCGATACGTCGACCGATCCACTAGCCCGACGTCAAATCTTCAGACATGTTCCTCCGGCATAACATGATTTTTCCTGCTTTAATTGTCTCATCCTGATCGAAGCATCCTGCGTTACTCAAAACGCAGATTAAAACATAAACACATATCAAATGGTTTCATCATCAAAATACGAGATTCAACAGGTAACACTGCCCAGACTTGTGGTACCACCGCCTGACAGTCTTAGAGATTTAATCTGGGGGGTACTATCGCCCAGACTGGCAGTACCACCACCTGACAGTCTCGAATATTGTGCCATATCGGTTCCACCTATTGGGTCACTATTTGGGCCTTTTCACTTAGCCCAACACAGCCCAAACTTGGGCTCAACTGACCCCAAATTGGTTTGGCCCAATTCCTTCCTAATTATGTGCTAACTATGAAATTTAAGGCATACAATAAGCTAATTCGGTCCAATTAGTCTAGGTTGCTTCTAGCGAGCTTCCGACGAACTTCCAACAATCTCTCAGCAATATTCCAGCGGACTCTCGGCAAACTCCTAGACTTCACGATGATCTTCTTGGTGAGTTCCGACGAGCTTCTTTGGCAAGCTCCTGGACTTCTCGGTCAATTCCGGTAGAACTTCCGACGAACGTCCGGACTTCCAATGAACTCTCAAACTCCTAACGAAATCGTATTCTTGGCTACGGGACTTCATTTTGCTTTATGTCTTACTATCGTAGTTAATCTTGCACACTTCAAATCTACTTCGTTCTAGATAATTATTACTAAGCTAATCAAATATTGTCTGGCATGTCATTGGTTCATTGACGCTTCGTCTAATTCTTTGGCGCATCGTCCTCTCTTGTGGCCTATTGCCCAATCGGTCAGTTGACCTCTGCAACTCCGATTTCCTTGGTGCAATATCTGCTCTTTTTGGCCTGATGCCCAAACTTATGGCCCAAAGCCTTATGTCACTACGTCGACTGATCATTCGGCACACGTCCAATCTTTTGATATGTTTTTCTCCGGCCCAACATGATTCTTCCTGTTTTAATTGTCTCTCCCTGATCGAAACATCCCGCATTACTCAAAACACAGATTAAATCATAAACACTATCAATTGGTTTCATTATCAAAATCCGAGATTCAATAATATTTATAATAAAATACGAAATGTTGGGTCTTTTATTATTTCATAATTCATAAGGAGTTTTGGAAAGTAATGGTCTTACGAAAACCCTATTCATGACATAGCATATCATATTAATGGCTTCGGCTCAAAAATATTTGGGTAAGCTATGTTCATTTAACATGGTTCTTGCTATCTCTTATAAGCTCCTATTTTTTTTCTCTACTACTCCATTTCACAAAAATCTTGAAAATCACAATTTTGAAACTCACCACAATGATCACTACGAATAGACGAAATCATAAAACCCTTTTTATTTTGAATAAGTTTATAAAATTTTAAAAAACATTTAAAGCAATCACTTTTGTGTGTTAGAAAGTATGTCTAAGTATATCTACTATAATCATCAATAATTACAAAAGCGTATTTACTACCTCGTAGACTTATTATATCAATTGGTTCAAATAAATCCATATGGATTAATTATAGTGGTATAGAGGTACTTATTTGATTTTTTTATTTAAAACTATTTTTTATTTATTTACCTAGTTGGCATACATCACAAATTTTGTCTTTGACAAATTTGATGCTAGGCATTCCTCTTACGAGTTCTCTAGTTGAAATTTATGAGATTAGTTTCATGCTAGTATGACCTAATCTCCTATGCCAAAGCCATGCATCATCTTTTAAAGCCGAAAAATACGTTTCATTACAAAAATCATCAATATTAATAGTATATAAATTATTATTTCTTAAGGCAATCATAGATCTATTTTTGTGTAGTATTTCTATTATGCAAGTAATAGATTCAAATTTAATGATATATCATTTATCACATAATTGACTAATGCTTAGTAGATTATATTTTAAACCATCTACTAATAATATATCTTCAATCAAGAGGTTTGACTTATTACCTATGGTTCCTTTGCCAATATTTTTTTTTTTATTATTGTCTTTGAAGGTAACATATCCTTTGTCTTGGCTAGTGAGCTTACAGAAATGTGTTGATCTTCGGTCATGTGCATTGAGCATCTATTGTCAAGGTACTATTTTTTACTCTTAGCTTTTGATTGTAAACACATCTCATTGCTAAATTTTATTAGTGCATAATTTGAAATTGATCTTTTTTTGTTAGCTCCTCATCTTCGAATGCATTCGAATCATCCCAAGTTGCCTTGAGTGTTTTCTTCTTCTTTGGTAGCTTCTTCTTCATTTAGGGACATTCATTTTTAAAGTGCCCTAGCTTCTTGCATTCATAGCATATTATTATATCCTTTTTTAGTTTATTTTTGTTCTCAGTGTCTTGTTTTATTTTGTTCATTTTTAAGAATTTTTATTTTGTTCATTTTTAAGAATTTTTAAAATTTTCTTATAAGAAGTGTCAAGTCATCATCATCATCATCATCACTTGAGTTTTCTCCCAAGTATCCTTCTTTAGTTCTAAGTGTCATGTTCTTCCTTTTCTTTAGAAGATTATTTTCATGTTTATCATATGTCATACATGTCATTTCATAGGTCATTAAAAACCCGATAAGTTCTTCAAGGAAAAAATTATTCAAATTCTTTACTTCTTATATTGCAATTACGTTTGGATCCTAATTTTTTGGAAGGGATTTGAGTATTTCATTTATAAGTTTAAAGTTAGAAAAACTTTTATCAAGTGCTTTTAAACTATTGACGACATCCGTAAAGCGGGTGTACATATCTTCAATGGTCTCATTTGGTTTCATTCGAAACAACTCATAACTATGCACCAAAAGATTAATTTTCGACTATTTAACTCTACTTGTGCTTTCATGTATGACTTCTAGTGTGTGTCAAATATCATGTGCAGTTTCACATATAGAAACCCGATTAAATTTATTTTTGTCTAAAGCACAAAACAAAGCGTTCATCACTTTAGTATTCAAAGAAAAAGTCTTCTTCTCCAAATCATTCCATTCGTTCATTGGTTTAGAAGACTTTTGAAAACCACTTTCAATGATATTTCATCAATCAAAATCCATAGAAATCAAAAAAATCCTTATATGAGTTTTTCAATATATGTAATTTGTCCCATTGAACATAGGAGGATGAGTGATAGAGTGACCCTCTATATTGCCGATAAAAGTCATTTAAACTCTCTTGGGTGTTAAACCAATGGAGAGTAATGTGGCTGTGATACCAACTGTTAGGATCATGAATGACACTAAGAGGGGAGGTGAATTAGTGTTATCGGAAACTTTCAATAATTTTGAAAAATTATGTTCGATGTAAACCAATATCAAAAGTGAGCTTGACTTAGAGTAAGTGTAAAATGGAGTGCGCAGCAGAATCAGTAAGCAATAAATGTAAATAGCAAAAGAAAAGAGCACACCGGATTTATAGCGGTTCAGTCGTCGTGACGTACGTCCACTCTCGATTCATCCTTCGTTGAGGCCACCGGCTTCTACTATCGATTTTTTTTCAACGAACAAAGATCAACTACCCTCTTACATCTCTTTCTCCTTTTCACAAGTTTAGGATAAAACCTTTACAAGTCACTCACTCCTCCCTTAAACAGAAATCTAAACTTAGAATAAGAGGAGGAGAACTCTTAAAGGATTACAATAGTGTTATCTCACTTAGATCATAAGTTTTTATTCAATTTTCATGCTATATTAAGCAGGAAAGTGTGGGATATTTATAGGCCTCAAATAGCTTTAAAATTAGAGCCAAAAAATATCTCATCCCAAGTTTCCAAGATACTGGCGGTACAACCGCCAATTACTGGGCAATACCACCATTTGCTATATTGATAACTAGCGATACCACTGCTTAGTCTGGCACTAACATTGGGTCTTACCACCACCCAGTCTAGCAGCACCACCGCTTGATAGCCTCGGAGACTAAGCTCTAATGATACCATTGTTGAATCTCGTATTTTGATGATGAAACCACTTGATATGTGTTTATGTTTTAATATGCGTTTTGAGTAACGCAGGATGCTTCGATTAGGATGAGACAATTAAAGCAGGAAAAATCATGTTGTGCCGGAGGAACATGTCTGAAGATTGGACGTCGGGCTGGTGGATCGGTCGACATATCAACAGAAGGCTTCGAGCCTTGGACTCGGGCATCGGGCTAAGAAGAGCGGGTATTGTACCAAGGATATCGTAGTTGCGGAGTCAACTGGCCGATTGGGCAATAGGCCGCAGAAGAGGACGATGCACCGACGAATCGGACGAAGCGTCGAGGGACCAATGACATGTCGGACAACTTGGTTAATCGCTTAGGATTAATTATCTCGATCAAAGTTTTGTTTAAGTGTGCAGGATTAACTACGATGAAAGTAAGACATACAGCAGGAGTTGCGTCGGAGTCAGGACTATGATCACGTTGGGAGTTCGAGAGCTCGACGGAAGTTCGGACGGTCGTCGGAGGTTCTGCGGGAACATATCCGAGAAGTCCAGGAGCTTGCCAAAAGAAGCTCGTCGGAACTCGCCAAGTGGATCGTCGCAAGTCCAGGAGTTTGTCGGAAGTCCGCAAGAGCATCACCGAGGGTTCATCGGATGATCGACGGAAGTTCACCGGAAGCTCGCTGGAAGAAGCGATTGACGCACTGGAGCAAGATGTCCTTCGAATTATCGTAGTTAGCACGTTGATTAAGTTAGAAATGGGAGGTGATCCCACTAACTTAATCTTGGGGCAATTGGGCCCTTGAAAGACCCAATTGGGGCCAAATGGATCAGCCCATTCGGACCCAGATGACTTGGCCAGAGGTGGCACCGCTTGGGTCGACGGTGGCACCGTCTGGGTCGATGGTGGCACCGCCCAGGGCTCGGTCTCCGAGTTCTGGCTGGGCGGTGCAACCGCCCCTGACAGGCGGTGGAACCGTCTGAGCTCGGTCTCCGAGCTCTGGCTGGGCGGTGCAACCGCCCCAGTCAAGCGGTGGCATCGCCTAAGCTCACTCTCTGAGCTCTGCCAAGCGGTGCAACCGCCCCTGACAAGCGGTGGCACCGCCCAGGAGCTCAGTCTCTGAGCTCTGACAGCGGTGCAACCGCACCAGTTAGGCGGTGCAACCGCCAGATCCCGGAATTCCGGGAATTGATAGTTTTGAGCTCCAATTTCAAACTGGTTTGGGGCCTATATAAACCCCACTCTTTCAGCAATGAAAGGGCAACGAAAACCACGGAAATCCTAATCTTACTCTGTGATTTTTAGAGCTCAAAAGTGTTATATGAGTTAAAAGTTCTTCTCCTTCTCATCTTCCAAGTTCAGGTCCTTCAAGAGAGGAGAGAAAAGTTTGTAAGGGTTGTCTCCTAAGCCTGTCAAAAGGAGTGAATCTGTAAAAAGGTGGTTGGCCTTCGCCTATTGAAGGAAGGCTTCTAGTGGACGTCGGCAACATCATCGGTGGAGGAAGCCAGAAGTGGATGTATTTGCGCTGCTCTCTGGTTTGCATTTACTTTGAGCTAATTATCTTTACTGCAAACCTCCTTCATAGCCTATTGTGTTCTGCGCTTTTATGTCTACGTTTTCAAGCTCAATACTTTCCGAATCGTGTTTAGACGTAAATCGATTTTCTCGCAAACCACTCTAAATCGTGCTGCTCTCTGTTTTGCATTTACTTTGAGTTTATTATCCGTACTGCAAACCTTCTTCATAGCTTACTGTCTTCTGCGCTTTTACGTTTGCGTTTCCCAGCTCAATACTTTCCGAATCATGTTTAGACGTAAATCGGTTTTCTCATATGAACATCGTATTTTAGTTTGCGCTTACATTCTAATTTATATCACAATAGCAAACTGCCTTATCAGATTCATTTTTAACTGTCTCTTGCCTAATCACAAGTTAAAGTGATTTACGAATCGAAGTTTCTGCTGAAATCGGCTTTGTCGTACGAACTCAGTTTTAAAACGCAGAAAGTTTTCCGCTGCACTAATTCCCCCTCTTAGTGCTCTTGATCCTAACAACCATAGCCCAAGCACCAAGCAATACCACTACCAGTCTAGGTGATACCACCACCTAGACAATGTCTGGGATTCTGTGCTTCTGGTGGTGCCATTGTTAGGATCAGGGTCGGCACTGTGAATTAGTGCAGCGGTAAAATAACGTCGGTTTAAAAAACCTTTCATCTCGATAAAACTGTTTATGTTGAAAATCGATTCCAGAAATATGCTTAGATTGAAAGCGTACAAAAAAGTATTGAAGGCAGTAAGCTATTGAGCTTAAAGAGGTTTGCAGTAAGGTAATAGCAAGAATAAATGCAAACCAGAGAAGATGGTTGTTTATAGTGGTTCGGTCAATCGTAACCTACATCCACTCCTCTGATTCCTCTTCCGTCGAGACCACTGGCATCCACTAGAGGCCTTCCTTCAATAGGCGAAGGCCAACTATCTTTTACAACTCAATTCTCCTTTTATCAGGTTTAGGAGATAACCCTTACACCCCACTCACTCCTCTCTCAAACTATTCTAACACTTAGAACTATGAGAGGAGCTCACACAAGATTGTAGTAGCGTTTCTATACTTTTTTTCTCTCAATACTTGTGTGTTTTAACTAGGGATGAAAGGTGTATTTATAGGCTTCAAGTTGATTCAAACTTGGAGCCTAAATATATCCCATCCTGGGTTCCCCGGGCATGGGCAGTACCACCGCCTAGTGTCAATTTGGCTGACACTATCCTGGATGGTCCCATCGCCTAGGTCTGACGGTACCACCGCCTGGGAGGCTATGATGGGTGGTACCATCGCCTGACATAATCTCGAAGATTGTGCCATGACGGTGAGTATTCTTAGGGCACTATTTGGCCCTCTTATTGGGCCCAATACAATTCTTATATGGGCCTAACTAGACCCTAATTGGGTTGGCCCAAATCTAATCCCAATTACGTGCTAACTATGATTCCTAAGACATATTCTAAGCTAAACAAATCCCTATGTCAATTCTTCCAGCGAGCTTCCGACGATCTTCCGGCGAACCTCCGATGAACTCTCGGCAATGTTTCGACGGACTCCCAGCAAGCTCCTGGACTTCACGATGATCTTCTTGGCAAGTTCTAACGAGCTTCTCTGGCAAGCTCCGCGACTTCTCGGCTAGTTCCCGTAGAACTTCCGACGAACGTCCGGACTTCCGACGAACTCACGAACTCCCAACGTGATCTCGATCTTAACTTTGGGACTTCATTTTGCTTCATGTCTTGCTATCATAGTTAATCTTGCACATGTAAAATACACTTCGATCTAGACAATTAATACTAAGCATTAATCAAGTTGTCCGACATGTCATTGGTCCCTCGACGCTTCGTTCGATTCTTCGGCACATCGTCCTCTCCTACGGCCTATTACCTAATCGGCCAGTTGACTCCGCAACTCTAATATCCTTGGTGCAATGTCCACTCTTCTTGGCCCGATGCCCGAAGCCTTCTGTCGATACATCAACCGATCCATCAGCCCGACGTCCAATCTTCTGACATGTTCCTCTAGCCCAACATGATTTTTCCTGATTTAATTGTCTCATTCTGATCGAAGCATCCTGCGTCACTCAAAACACAGATTAAAACATATACACAAATTGATTGGTTTCATCATCAAAATCTGAGATTCAATAGCCACCACTAGACCTTGCTACATGGCACTTAATGAACTAAACAACGAGCCCAATTCAACCCTAAATCAGGCCCAATTAGCTCCTAATTGAATTAGTAGGATTACTCTCAAAACTAACTCAAATTAAGACCTAACTACGATAATTAAGACTTAAATAATTATAAAATAAGAAGCTAAGTTATCTGGCACATCATTTGTTCATCCAAACTCCTGACGAACTTTTAGCACATCGTCCAAACCTTCGGTGTATCGCCCAATCCATCGATATGTTGACTCTCACAACATTCGATCTTGGCACAATATCCTATTCTTTCGACTCGATGCTCATTTTCTAACTCTGGCCCAACGTCTGATTCTTCTTACATCAATTGTTTTATTTTTTTCATGATCGTGGTTAGTCCTGTATCACTTTTCTCAAAACATGGATTCAATCATAAACTCATCAATTGATTTCTTCATCAAAATCCGAGATTCAACCGTATTAGTTTAGAAGCTAAAATATCAAAAAAATATTTTGTGAATCAAACATATTTTGATGAAATTAACTTGGAGAAATAAAAAAATTATAAACATTGCATGGATCAAACATATTACAAATTGTTCAGGTTCTAAATAAATCGAACAATATTGAAAAACTCTCTAAATTAAAAAAAGGGTGACAAATATTAATCTCAATACAATGCATGCTTTTCTAAAAATTACAAAGTATTTGGACCAATCGTCATATATATGATACACTGTTCTTTGGTTTGACCTTAAAAAATAGTGTATTGGATATCAAGGCTTCAAATTCTTTGACCAAATTTCTATCATAGTTTTTTCATCTACTTAAAAGTTCAAATATTAAAAAAATATTACATGGGTCTATCATGTTTTGGTGGAAATGAAAAATAATAGAAAAAATAGAAAAATTATAAACTATTTAGATTCTGAATAAATCAAAATTATTAATAATTATATAAAATAAAAAATTAGAGATGTAATTTATTAAAAAATATAATATAATTTACTATTATATTATCGATAATAAATGTTGATTTTGTGGCATATTTTGAGGTCACTTATTGATTGTGGCATTTTATCTCAGGATTTAATGTGATTAACTCAATTATCGAGAGCTGCTAAAGATCTTTATGATAATATTATAGTACTTATCTTCTTTAAAAATAATAAATACTCTAACTATTATATATCTATCAAGATAAAGTACTTAATGGTCAAAAAAAAATTTCATAAATAACTATTGTTGATTGAGAACTTGATATTGTTGATCAATTCATTAATGCCTTAAGATATGGTTGGACATTATAATTGATATTTTTGCTTATGTAACTAAAATTATTTATTATTCTTTTATATATATTTGTAAATGTATATGCTATAGTTAAATATGACAATAGGATTGTCTGATAAGATTACAATGGTAATTATGGTAGGTTAAAAAAGTAAGATATTAATCACCTACAATCATTATAGGTCATATTAATAGTCAGTTTTAATATATCATTATTGTATTTTTGGACTTATTGATTTTTTCTAAATTCGCATATGTATAAAATATTTTAAAATATTTTAAAATCCATTGAGCAAAGTTATTTCAAAAAAAACTATTGTATTTATTATTGTGATACACCAGCCAATTATATTTAATTTGACTAAAATATCTCATTGACTAGACCTAATTTTTTACTTTGACTTGGTTTGATTAATGACTAAACAATCGAATTATAAATTAATATTTTAATTTTCTTGCCAAGAGCTGGAAATCATTAAATTTATTTAAAGACTTGTTGATTCCTTTTATGGTGATAATTTATTATCATTATTCTGATAAATTAGGTCTTGACTAATTTAATTTAGAAAGGAAAAGGATAGGTTTGTTACATAAGTTTCCTTGTACTGTGAGAAAACCCTAAATATTTTTTAGCTACGGAAATGTAGTGGGAGGTGGCTGCCATCATTCATCGCGCTTCTTACCCATCTTTTCTCCTCCCTCAATCACATACAGAACGAGTCGCTCTCTACGAGAGTCTATGAGAGAAGGCATGATCTATGAGATCTTTGAGGTGGGAGAGAATGATGATGTTGGCACAAAGATGTTTTGGGTTGGCTGATATATTTAATAGCTTCTGCAGAATTCAATTAGATAGGTAATATAAGGTTCCGACAATACGGCTACTGTGGACGTCGATCACCAGTGCACCGAGTTTTTGTTTCTGCCACTAAAATGTCCAAATTTAATGGTTTCAAATGAGTGGCATTAAATTGCATGGTCAAGGGTCACTAACCATGGAATCATTAATGATGTTGTTGAGTTCATAGTGCACCCTATCAGGGCTCATCTCGTGCATAAAGTAGTACTGGATATCTATAATAGAGTGAGTATATAAGGACATTGTGAAAGATATGAATCCAAAACCTGTACATTAGAAAGGAGAGGAGAGGTGTGGAAGGGAAAGATATTGTAAAGTTGGCTATGTTATTTTAACTATTAGGATGGAAGCCATGTTAGGGTGGGCAATCTAAGAATTTTGGTGCTAACCGAAGGTTATTATTACTCGAGCTTCAACCGAGGATAACCAAAGAATCTCTTTCAATAATAGCGATGATGGCCTAGACAGACTTCAACTTTGGATTTCAGGTAAGTGGCTTGCCAACCTGAATAGATTTATTTTCTGAAATTATATTTTTTATTATTATTATTTTAAATAGTAAAAAACAAGGATAAGTATGTGTTTTGCTGTTTAGATATGATAATATTTTATATGCTTTGTTTTAAATATGATTCATATTTTTAATGTTGACATCATGATATGCTAGTTATTAAACTGTTTTTGATTTATTTTATTCATAAATTAATATTTTAGTCAAAATGCACACGATTTAAGCAAGTGATAAAAAAAGACACACACACACATAGTAACATTATAGTAAGAATTATAAAAAAAATATATTATCAAATGATTTTCCAACATGAGAGCATTACGTAGCAATGTCATCAACCACTTATGAAATTTGTATCCATTGAGCCAAGTCAAGTTTTACTCAACTATTGGTTAAATTAGTGGATTAATTGGTCAAACCATAAGTTCAATAAATTATTTTAAAAATATGATATAATTATATATTATGTTATAATAAATATTATAAAATATTTTTTATAACGTAGCCAACAATAATGATAAAAGGAATGACGAGAACAAAAATATTACAGGAGGATATAGTAATAATATTTGATTCGAAGGTACCGACTAATTAATCCAGTAATTTGATTCAAACTTATCGAGAACTAAATATTATTATTATTATTATTATTTTTTATTAGACTGTTTGAAGATTCAAGTTGCAATTCCACTTCCCTTGTTGTTGTTGTTGTTGTTGTTGTTATTATTATTATTATTATTATTATTATTATTATTATTATTATTATATATATATATATATATATATATATATATATATATATATATATATATATATATATATATATATATATATATATATATATATATATATATATATATATATATATATATATATATATATAACAAGTAACCATTTAGTATGCATGCATTTATTTCGCATACGGCTTTTGTTTGTTGTCCACATAGACCCACGTGGACCCACACAAGGACCCTTTCACATATGCAACTTAAATGTCTTCCGTGGCATTTATATATATCGAGCATGAAGAATCACTATGCAAATGGTTTATTATTCAAAATTCAATAACTTATGAAAATCAATATAATATCTTGTATATTTCAACGCCGCTACTACTTTAAAGTTAAATCTATAGTGTCCAATGATGAAGGAATCAAGAGACCATAAAAGATGTCTATATAATAAGATGCATGTTTGCACTCCAAATCCCAACTATATCATAAAAACTTGGAGATCACATCCAACATTCTATCATCACAGGGACACACTAACTTTATCTATGGGCTTATGATAATGTCAACTATATATATGCTTCAAATCCATGCAGAAACACTTCAGACATTCTATTATGTCTAACAGTATTGAAAAGCTTCAATTCTCACATTGGCTGTATCCATCGACTCTCAGATCCTGAATCTTCCTGCATATGGGCCCTTCAATCATATTCATAGGCATCGATCAAATTTGTGAGGACCAAGACACGATGATCTGATGGACAGGCCAGATTTGAGAATTGGAGGTTCCAACTTCTCCAGCTTTTCCTCAGACTAGGAGAGGATCCTGACACCTATCTTGATAGAGGACGGTTCAGACTATGTACTTTGAGAATGCAGCGTGATAATTTCTTTGTGCTAGCTATAGAAAGATTTATCTATAACATAATCGATACGAATTCACATTATACCATAATCATTGTGCAGCAGCCACAAGTTGCCTCATTGGGGTGAGCAACCTTGCAAGTGGAAGAGGAACATGTGCCCTTATCAAGGTCCCGTTCTCCATGAATTCCTTCAATAGATTAGGAAAGTGAATTGTGTCAAAATTTGAATACAACATGAAGTAACCGATGAAGAAAATCTCAAAATTTTAAAGGATATATGCTCAATTTGTAACACTTCATTTAATATTATGAGAGAGATTTTCATGTCCAAGTCAAATTTGTGACACTTAATTTGTAATTTGTAACACTTAATTTAAAAGATGTGCGAAGCATTTCATGAGGGGCGATATCAATGTGATGTTATTTCAGTAGGCATACGTTTGTCAATGGTCAAGCATGATACTTACAGTTCTCTCTACCATTCCGACCTGATGTATTGAATTAAGAAGATCCCCTTTGTCATAGGGAATTAAAGCTTCAACTGGTACCAACGAGTCCTGTTAAGATGATCCCAAAGTTAATGGCCTACAATTGACGCAAAACAGAGTAAGTGAATCCTGCAAAGACTAGATCCTTAAGTACAGGCATATTGATACCTTAAGCTTTGCTTGAACTGCACTGGAGAATTGCTCCAACCCATCACCACTAATTGCTGATATGCATATAGCTCCTATTTGCTCTGCTTCAGATTGTAATCTTTCAGGATCATCAGCCTTGTCAATCTGCAGTAGACAGCTCCTCATTACAAAGTTATAGAACATTTTACTCACTACAAAATATTCCATAAAACTGCAACATCAACAAAGTATAAACCCATGTATATGGAAAACATGCCTCAATAGGAAATCATTTACGAAATAGTAGTTCTGAACTTCTGATAGAGAGTTGTCATTGTGCTATAAGATTATCAGTGGGATAATGATGTGACATCCCAACAATCCCTTATCAAGAAATAAGGGAAGCATGAATTTGTTTATATATGACTTGATTGACCTACTAATATGCTGAGCTAATGATTTTTAGTCCATGCGGCTAGACCCACTATGCACTAGTTATTGGGTGAATGACTTCTGTTCAAGTAAATATCAAGTCATCAACCTACAAAAATTTGGTGTTAGATCCCAAGCAAACACGAATAGCAACGGATGCAATGTTTAGATACCATTGATTTAGCTCAACACAAAACTAGAAACAATATTGGTATTGGTCGAAAAGATGAAAGATCCAATACGAGGGGAGCTAGATATTGTACCTAGGCCCAAGATTTAAAAATTTGGAACAGCCCATACCAACCAGTAATTATCAGCCGGTACACAGACCAAGCAATTTCATTCGATACCATACCGATTGTACCACCCAGTATACCATCCCGATTGTTTATATGTACATGGATCCAACCAACACCTCCACCCTTTTAAACTTCTAAACAGCCTTTTTTTTTCTAATCTTAAACTCCTGATAACAAATAAAATGTACAACTAATTGAATCTAGGTTAGATAGATCCACATGGATCCAACAAAGATCATCACAGATATAATCAAAATTTGTACAGATCCAAACAATTTCCAGGTGGTCCTCAGATCTATTCTAGATTTGCACAATTTCCACCAACATCCTCGTAAAACCTAGCTCGGACCTATCCAAAATCCACATCGATGTAGCCTAGATTTACTTAGACCTAGTCTCAGTTCATGCAGACTAAGCCAAGATCAACATAGTAGGCTAAATTCACACAAATAAGTGAACTTGAACACTTGAGTAGCGAAAATACTGTATATATATATATATATATATATATATATATATATATATATATATATATATATATATATATATATATACATATACATACATACATATATATACATATACATATATATACATACATATATATATATACATATACATACATATACATACATATACATATATATATATATAGACTAAATCTACACAGATCTAGGTACATCTGAATAAAACTGACCAAGATCTTCACAATCTTAGTTGATCTAACTTAAACCACATTTCCACTACTCAATTGTGAATGTTTTGATTGTGTTCCTATATTTGTGTCTTAACAAAGGAACAAAATACTAAACC
The DNA here is from genome assembly GCA_900464855.2 of Musa schizocarpa. NCBI lineage: Eukaryota > Viridiplantae > Streptophyta > Magnoliopsida > Zingiberales > Musaceae > Musa > Musa schizocarpa. The sequence continues at coordinate 30,805,875 of LS990920.1, read as the reverse complement.
TGATGTGGCAACACATCCATCACTTCGGACACCACAATCACTAATGGTGCTTTGACTAAAACTACATTGATTATAGTGAAGTAATAACAAGCTTAAAGTTGCATTTGGCCAGTGAATTTCGTAATGTAACCAGATGCATAAAGATCCATCAAGAAATTAGATAGGCTCTCAAGATTGAATTGAATTAATGGAAAGCTTCAAAGCAGAAGCAACAAGCACAGAGGAACTTGGTAGGTGGCATTTAAGTAGTCTATCCATAATGAGAATAAGGGTTGAGGGGTGAAGTGATGATGATCCAAAGTTAGTCGTTGGCATTCATGCATCTATATGCACTACAGTGATTGCAAAAGGCGCTCGGGCGCTCGCCTAGGCGCTCGGGCGAGGCAAGGCGAGGCCCGAGCGCCTCGCTAATGTCCTAGGCGGCGCGCTTCAAACAGGCACCGCTGGCGCGCCGAACCCGGTATTTGGCAACCGGGCGGCCTTTGGGTAAACCAAGGCGACCGAACCAGAATTTTAGGTCTGGTTCGGTCCTGGTTCGGTTGTTAGTTGGTTCAATCGAACCAACTAAACCGATATAACCCCAACCCTAACCCTAACCCTAACCCTAACCCAACACTAACCTGTTGCCGCTGCCGCTCTCGATCCCGATCCCGATCGCGATCTCGTCGCTCGCTGCCGCTGCTCGCTGCTGTTGCTGCTCGCGCCTCCCGCGAGCCCTCTCGCTGCTCGCGCCTCCTGCGAGCCTCCTCATGAAGCCTTCCACAAGCTTTCGCCTCCTGCGAGCCCTCTCTTGCCTCGCGCCTCCTGCGAGCCCTCCCGTTCTCAGCCTCCCATGAGCCCTCTCATTGCTTTCGCGTCTCCTGCGAGCCCTCCGCTGAAACCTTCCCGCTGCTTGCGCCTCCCTCGAGCCCTCCCCTGCTCACACCTCCCATGAGCCCTCCATTTTCCAGCCCTCCCATGAGCCCTCTCTCCTCCTATGAGCCCTCCCCTGAGCCTTCCATTGCTTTCTCAAGGCCTCTCGAGGCCTCCCATTTGCTCGCGCCTTCCGCTCCTTTTCCCTTTCCATTGCCATTTTGTCACACATTTCGCCTTTCTTCTTCTTATCTAAGGCCACCACACTGGTTCCTCGTTTCTCCATCAGGCTCAGTATACTCTTAATATTAAGTTTATTTGAATTTTGAAATGATAAATTTTCTGTTAATAGATTAATAATATATTATTTTAATTTTAATGTTGTTAATTTTTATTTATTTGAAATTATTATTATAATTATATTATATATTTTTATAATTTAGATAATTTTAAATAATTATATTATCTATTTTTATAATTATATTATATATTTTTATAATTTAGCGTCTCGCTTCGCTCGGGCGAGCGCCTGGGCGAGCGCCTAGCGCCTCGGGCGTTTGTGGACCTTGGCACCTTTTGGCGCCTAGCGCTTTTTAAATCACTGATGCACTATCAAGTGTACAAACAGGGAATATGATAGGGACATGGTTTTGGTCCATCCTAGAACAAACAGAAAATTACGGTGGTAATGATGATGACGGGAAGTGCTATAGCTAGTGATGGACTGCAAATAGCAGGACTGCCAAAACGAGACTATCAATGCAAATTCAGCCCCAAGCAAAGGGCATCGAAGATTTTTTCAACTCTTTTGATAGGAAGACAACACCAAATATTACAAATACTGACTCATGACAAATTAAAAAGTGGTTCAACTCCATTTGCATCCCCCTAATGGTACTTGGGATTGGGGTTTTTAATTTCACCCAGTTCAATATTGTTCATCTGGTATTTATTTGTCAGACCGCCATCCTAGAGGTGGTTGCACGCCCTGAAGCATCTACGAGTACTTTTGGTGGACATATCAGTGTGCAACACATTGTCAGCACAGCCCGACACATGTCCAACGTGTCCAGTCATGTATTTTTTTATTTATTTTCATTTCTATTTGTGGGACACGGCATTGCTCCCTCATGCTTCATCATGTGCGACACTACACTCGCGTGGCCCTCACATGAGGGCCATCTGCTTTGGATTCTGCATAGAGACAAATCATTGTCACTAGGAATGAAATCTAGAGATTGTCACAAGGAAACATATATCAATTATAATTGGAGTCTAAGAAGCATGAACACGATACGGACACAACAATATACCATTTTTTTAAAAATTAGGCTATGGACACAGTCAGGACATGTATTTTTCAATATATATAATATTCAATTAATATGAGTTTTATAATATTTATACTTAAGTTTTATAAACTCGACAATGTGAACAAATAAATATCATCAAACAGATTGAAACAATTCAGATCATATAAATGAAAATATCCAAAATAAAGATTAAGTACATAAAATAATATTTAGCAATAACTAAACTCATTCTCTACATCATTATCACCTCCATTCGGTGGTTCATCAGCATTATCAATAAAAATATTATTTTTCCAACTTTGGTTCATCCAAGGGTAAATTTTCAACTTCAAGTACTCCAATATCTTCAAATAAATCTTCAAATAAGTATTGTGTTCTCTTGGAAAGAAGATTGAGATTACTATGAATGAATACATAATCTTTTGCACGTTGAGTCATTTTATTGCTTTTAAGAGAATTCATGAAAAAATAGGTACTCTGGTTTCTCTTAAAACATGATAAAGAGGACGGCTACACAAGTAACTTCAAAGTTAATGCTTGAAGGAAAAAAACAGACGAATCAAATACAACCCACCAACTTTTAGGATCCATATGGTAATGATCGTGTAAAGAATCATAATCAGTAAAGACAAGAAAAATTAGCATATTCTTTGTTGGCCCGTGTTCTAATCTCAATAGTTGAATAATATCTTTTTAGACATCTTAGTTTTTCTCGAGAAATATTTGGATCTCTCTGTGAGGGTACTCGATTAGGACTTATTTATCACTATAATATCTGAAATTAAAAATAAAAAAAAATAATTTCATAAATATACTTAATTATGTAACAAGTATCATTAGAAATCAAAATTAATAGATATTGGGATTCAAAGAATGAACCAAACAATGAAGTGGACTATTATTTTTTGTCTAACGATGAATAAGAATTTGATAAATTATATCATAGAAAGATGAATTCATTTGATTTTTTTCTTCATATGTATATATATGTTTTTCACTTTCTCAATCATATCATTGTATATGTCATGTACTAAATGAACACATGGTTTATCCATGTTATAAAATTTAAGCATATCATAAATAGGTCCTACCAAATATCATCGAGCATATTTTCCTTCATAAATCTTACTTTATCAATATCATCGTCCCTATAACATGATCACTTGTCATTAATAACAATATATTGAAGTCCACCTTTGATAAGCTTGACCATTTAAGCATAATAATTGTTTACGTAAAAACTGTGTCAGCTATATAGAGTATTGAGTAAGTTCAATAGCACAACCTCATTAAATATGATCAATCTTATAACATGATTCATGATCGAACTTTTTTATCATCGCAACATTACCTACAATATCAAAAATCCATCTAATTGTATAATGTGTTAACTGATTCTATTCGATATTCTTTGCTGCACAATTATTTTTCAACGATAAATTGAGAGTATGAACCACACATGGAGTTCAAACAATATTTAAAAATTATGATTCAATAATTTGCTGTGCACCCTTGCAAATTTAAAGTATTATCAGTAATAATCTATATTATGTTTTGATAACTAGCCATATTGATAAGTTATTTCATCAAATTTGAAATAAAATATTCATCCTTCATTTCTCCATTACAATTGGCTGCCTTAATAAACATGGCTCCACCATCAATAAGTTAACTAAGGATCTCCTCTATGAATCGCTTCGTCTATCACATATAATGCTAACTATTTTTTCCTTTTATGTATCTTTAATCAGTCATAATACTAATAAAAGATCTCCTCTTTGTTATTTTTTTCTAAAGGAGAGTGGTTCTCAAAAAATTATAACCATGTGATAAATAACTAAATAAAAGGATATTCACAACACAAGTAAAAGCACTAACATAATACGGATTTCTTGCTATGTCAAATAGTAAACCAGCATATTAAAATATTTGAACTATCTCAAAATATAATTGATCACGTGATGTTGTATTAAATGCAGCTATAATACCTTTCCCTTTGTTAGTGTCACCTAAGTTTCTTTTCTTTTGATCAAATGTATAACTACTCATACAATCGAAAGAAATAGTAGAAAAGCATAATGGTACTTTTTCCGAAACACTTAGTTGTTGTTTTACCATAACTTAATTTTCTAATTTTTACATATTAGAGATATTCTTTAATGTGTTACCTTTGTGTATATGGCAATCCCTCAACTTTAATAGATGTGCTCTAACACTTGTATAAGAACTGTTTTGAGTTGATGACAAAAGTTACATTATCATGAGATATTCCTACCACCTCTATCATTAAATATAAGAAGAACAAAAGAGCTATTAATAGAACTTAACAAACTTATTTAATTTGTGTTGCATAAAATAAATATTAAAAAGAACAAAATTTGACTTCTAAAAAATATGATTCCTAAAACAACCTTTTTTTAAATATTTTAAAACATAAATAGAGATTATTTTATAAGCTAATAAATATTTAATATTTAGTCATTTTGCATATTAAGTTCAACTCCGCAAAAGCCAAAGTAAGATTATGGCACAACTATGTGTTAGGATCTAACAAAGTTAATAGTTTTCTTTCACCTGGTTTCTTTAATTCATTATATTCTTATGTATTTCTCTAAACTTCACAAATCAACTCATGCAATACAAGCACCAAGTCCAAGGATATAGGTTTCAATAGACCATTTCTGTTGTACATAAATACCAAGTGAAATGCTTTAGCCTTCCAACTATGGTACAAACAAAGGTACTTTGATATCCTTGTGATTACAAGAGATGGACACGAAAGGCATTTTACTTTTTCAATAGAAAACAAATAACAATGAAGATGTCACCTGTGCGGTTGTACAAACAGTTCCACATTTGTTGCAAAATTTAATATGATAATACGTGATCAATTACATTTTGAGATTGATAAAATGTTTTATTCTATTGGCTTATCATTTTACCTAGCAAGAAATTCATATTATGTTAGTGTTTTTGCTTTTGTTGTAAACAATCCTTTATTTGGTTATTTCTCATCTGGTTATAATTGCTTAAGAATCACTCTCCTTTAGAAAGAAAAAGCAACTGAGAGGTTCTTACGACCAATTAAAAGTACATTAAATGAAAATATTCTAGTATTGTATGTGTCGAATAGAATGATTCACAAAGACCCTTAATTAACTTAATAATGGTGGAACCATGTTTCTGAAGGAAGTCAATTGTACAGGAGAAATCAAGGATAGCTATTTTATTTCAAATTTGATAAAAGAACTTATCAATGAGATTAGTCATCAAAATATAATATAAATTATTATTGATAATTTTTCAAATTACATGGGTGTAGGGCATATTATTAAATCATAATTTTTAAATATTGTTTGGACTCCATGTGTGATTCATCCTCTCAATCTAGCGTTAAAAAATATTTATGCAATAAAAATTATTAAATAGATTGTTAACATATGATGGCAGTTAACATACAATGCATGTTTAACGATTTTGTGCCATTGAAGTTCACACATTTTACACTAACAATTGTTATGCTTAAAAGGTTTAAACTTATCAAAGGTGAACTTCAATATGTTATTATTAACGACAAGTGATCATGTTACAGGGACAATGATATTAGTAATGCAACATTTGTGGAGGAAAAAATATTTGATGATACTTAGTGGGACAAAATAATTATATTCTTGGTTTCACTGGATCTACTTCTGATATACTTAGATTTTATGACACGGATAAAACATGTCTTCATTAATATATGACATGTAGGACCATATGATTGAAAAAACTAATATATATATAAAGGAAAACAAATAGACGAATCTTCATCTTTCTATGATGTAATTTATCAAATTCCTATTCACTGTTGGACAAAGAGCAATACTCCACTATATTGTTTGGTTCATTTTTTGAATACTAATATCTACTAGTTTTGGTATTCTAGTGATATTTGTTATATAATTAAATATATTTATAAAATTATTTTTTTATTTTACATATTATAGTGATGAATGAATCCTAATGGAGTACCCCACATAAAGATTCACAAGTCTCTTGATAAAGACTAAGATGTCTAAAATAATATTATTCAACTGTTGAGAAAAGAACATATGTCATCAAAGAATAAACTAATTTCTCCAATAGAGTTATACTTTGCTGATTATAATTTTTTACACGATTGTTACCATATAGATTCTAACAGTTGGTGGGTTGTATATGATTCATCTACTCCTTCATTTCAAGCATTAGCTTTGAAGTTACTTGCAACCTTCCTCTTCATCATGTTGCAAAAGAAACTAGAATACCTATTTTTTTCATGCCCTCTTAAAAGAAATAAAATGACTCCTCAATGTAGAGAAGATTTGATATTTACACAATTTTCATCTTGTTTCCATAAGAACTCTACAGTACTTAAAGGGAAGACTAAGATGTGGGATATTGTTAAAGAGAAATTTGATTTATTTGAAGATGTTGAAGTACTTGAATTTGCAAATTTATCCTTAGATGAACCAAAGATGAAAAAAATTATTTTTATTGATGATGCTGATGAATCATCAAATGAAGGTGATAACGATGTAGAGAATGAGTTTAGTGATTATTAAATATTATTTTATATACTCAATCTTTATTTTGGATACTAATATTTAGATGATTTTAATTGTTTCAACTTGTACAATGATATTTATTTGTTCACATTCCTGAGTTTATAAATTTTAAGTATAAATATTATAAAACTCATATTAATCAAATATTATATATATATTAAAAAATACGTGTGTTCTCGTTATGTCCATGTCTTAATTTTTTTTAAAATGGCATGTCATTGTGTCTGTGTCCGTGCTTCTTAGTTTGCACTTGCAATAACTAAAAGGTAGAAGAGACAGTAAAGAGAAGAGGAGGCAGGGGTACTGCCAGTGGCAGCCACTTACAATGGGCAGAAGAAATCAGGAGCATAAAGAGATTGAGATTTGAGAGTAAAGGTGGAATAAGGAATATTACTAGTGGGTACAAGGATTAAGAACAGGAAATTAAAGAGATTGAGAGGAAAGGTGGAATAAGGAATATTACCTGTTGCTAATGTTACCTCCATCTAGGAGGAAGTGTGAGATTGAAAGCAGAGAAGGGGATAGGAAGAACCTGTCCATGACATAGTTTTCAATCCCTTCATACAAGATATCTGTTCTATCAGAATTATAGAAAATATAACAAGGATGTGTATTTACATTTTACCACAGGAAAGGGCCAATCCCAACCCGATCCTGATCAGATCAGTTTTCTCTTGTTTGGAAAGATGGAAAAGTTTCAAGGTAATCGATTGGATGGTTGTCTAACGAAATGTAGCAACCCAAATGCTGAATTCTTTTTAGACCAACATATGTCTTTAAAGTTTAAAGTAAGTTCTCTCAACACTTTAAGCTCTGGGAATAAAAGAACAATCCAGTGAACAAGGCATCCTCCAATGCATGGTCTAGGGTCAAAATACCCTTTAATCTGAGAATCACTTATCATGAAGATAGATTTCATCATCACAAATATATATATATATATATATATATATATATATATATATATATATATATGGGAATCAGAAGATTAAATGGCTAATCCTCCAATTATGAGCCTAAAATCCATTGGTAAAATGAATTCCATATGGATATCCAACAGCCAAAAAGCTCCTTAGATGTTAATCTATTCCCAGTAGTGAAAACAGAAAAAAAAAAAAAGTCTACATGAATAAAACTCCCTAGATCAGAACAAATCAGATATATGCATACCTTGTTCCACACAACTAACTTTGGTATTGATGCCACATCCAACTCTGTAAGTACTTTATCAACAGCATCTATCTGTTGATTAGCTAGTGGGTGACTGGAATTTCACATCAGGAAGATAATAATCAATATGTAAACTGCCAGATAGAAGTACAAACAGAATACATAATATTATATTGAATTCATACCTGATGTCCACAACATGCACTAAAAGAGATGACTCAGATATTTCTTCTAGTGTCGCTCTAAATGCAGCTACCTGTGCAAGGACATTTACACAATATTGAAAGTCTTTTAAATTTAATGTTCTCAACATGTCATTGAATATCAATAAATTGCAATGTATTAATTATATTGAGTTTTCTTATCACTAGATGGCAGTATCAGATATTCAGATGTCTCTAAGAAGACATCCACGTACTTTGCATAATATATGCACATTAAGCAGTAAAGGATTTGAGTCTTGTAAGTGTCTAGCGTGCATGGTTACACAATAATTATATATGAAAGGAGATTTTTTTTCTAAAAGGCAATATCAAACAAAAAATAATATTGCTGATCGGACAAAGCACTAGGCAATAAGATTACATTTGGGAACACATTTGCATTTTTAATGTGCATTTAGAGAAAGGGGCTTGGGTGAATGTGTAGTTGTGAAATGATTTGAGTGTTTGGTAAGCAATAGATGAAAAATGTATTTTAAATGTGCATTGACATAAGTGTTGTTTGATAAAATTATATTTCAAAAGTCTATTGAATATTATATGATAATTTTACCATTCAAACATTTTTAATATTTATTCAAAAATAAATACATATTTTTCATTTAAATTAATAAGTAAATAAATAAATAAAATAAATAAACGTACATAATCTTACAAAATTTTGTACAGCCCATATAATATATATATAAATGAATGTAAAATAATTTAAAGATAAATAAATAAAATTTCAAACTTGTGAGAAAAGGGGGATAAAAATTGAAAGAATGGATGAGGAAACGCTAAAAAATTATATTAGCATCCCGTAAATGTTGAAATGCTAATACTACCAAGGTCACATTAGCATTTGAGCATCTTTAATGTAACATCCAGGCCAAATATGATTTTAAAAAAGTTTACCAAACACCAATTCATATTTAAAATGTGCATTGGGCCCTCAATGCACATTTCAAATTTGTTCCCAAATGCACCCTAAATGTATGGTCTAATATAAAGACAAAGCAGTCTGATGAGCTAACTGTCCAATAACTCCATTTTGGTCCTTGCAACCACGGACCAAAATGCTTAGGCGGGACTTAATGTAGTACACTCATCAGGCCCTTATAAGTTAATCATACATATTCCCCACTTCCGATGTGGGACTAATGGGATATTACATTATCCCCAACTCAATTAGCTTCGTCCTCGTCAAGGCCTGACATATCCCAGATCGAACCCTAGCATAGTGCATGTGAGGATTAACTCAGTGGTGGCTCCACGCCGTGATGGGTTCTCTGACTCCATCCACGGGTAGCCCTTTCCTACTCGAGCCCTCTCACCCTACCCTAATGCTAGGTCGGCTCTGATACCAAATGTCACGACCAGGGTCTGATGAGCTAACTGTCCAATAACTCCATTTTGGTCCTTGCAACCGCGGACCAAAATGCTTAAGCGGGACTTAACGTAGTACACTCATCAGGCCCTTATAAGCTAATCATACATATTCCCCACTTCCGATGTGGGACTAATGGGATATTACATTATCCCCAACTCAATTAGCTTGACGTCCTCGTCAAGGCCTGACATATCTAGACCCGGGTCTGATGAGCTAACTGTCCAATAACTCCATTTTGGTCCTTGCAACCGCGGACCAAAATGCTTAAGCGGGACTTATCGTAGTACACTCATCAGGCCCTTATAAGCTAATCATACACATTCCCCACTACCAATGTGGAACTAATGGGATATTACATTATCCCCAACTCAATTAGCTTGACGTCCTCGTCAAGGCCTGACATATCCCAGATCGAACCCTAGCATAGTGCATGTGAGGATTAACTCAATGGTGGCTCCACGCCGTGATGGGTTCTCTGACTCCATCCACGGGTAGCCCTTTCCTACTCGAGCCCTCTCACCCTGCCCTAATGCTAGGTCGACTCTGATACCAAATATCACGACCCGGGTCTGATGAGCTAACTGTCCAATAACTCCATTGTGGTCCTTGCAACCGCGGACCAAAATGCTTAAGCGAGACTTTCGTAGTACACTCATCAGGCCCTTATAGGCTAATCATACACATTCCCCACTTCCAATGTAGGACTAATGGGATGTTACATTATCCCCAACTCAATTTGCTTGACGTCCTCGTCAAGGCCCGACATATCCCAGATCGAACCCTAGCATAGTGCATGTGAGGTTTAATGCAGTGTTGGCTCCACACCGTGATGAGTTCTCTGACTCCATCCACGGGTAGCCCTTTCCTACTCGAGCCCTCTCACCCTGCCCAAATGCTAGGTCGGCTCTGATACCAAATGTAGCCCTTTCCTACTCGAGCCCTCTCACCCTGCCCAAATGCTAGGTCGGCTCTGATACCAAATGTCAAGACCCGGGTCTGATGAGCTAACTGTCCAATAACTCAATTTTGATCCTTGCAACCATGGACCAAAATGCTTAAGCAAGAGTTAACGTAGTACACTCATCACGCCCTTATAAGCTAATCATACATATTCCCCACTTCCGATGTGGGACTAATGGGATATTACATGTTACATTATCCCCAACTCAATTAGCTTGACGTCCTCGTCAAGGCCCGACATATCCCAGATCGAACCCTAGCATAGTGCATGTGAGGTTTAACTCAGTGGTGGCTCCACGCCGTGATGAGTTCTCTGACTCCATCCACGGGTAGCCCTTTCCTACTCGAGCCCTCTCACCCTGCCCACATGCTAGGTCGGCTCTGATACCAAATGTCACGACCCGGGTCTGATGAGCTAACTGTCCAAACCCGGGTCTGATGAGCTAACTGTCCAATAACTCCATTTTGGTCCTTGCAACCACGGACCAAAATACTTAAGCGGGACTTGTTGTAGTACACTCATCAGGCCCTTATAAGCTAATCATACACATTCCCCACTTCCAATGTGGGACTAATGGGATGTTACATTATCCCCAACTCAATTAGCTTGACGTCCTCGTCAAAGCTCGACATATCCCAGATCGAACCCTAGCACAGTGCATGTGAGGATTAACTCATTGGTGGCTCCAAGCCGTGATGAGTTCTCTGACTCGATCCACGGGTAGCCCTTTCCTACTTGAGCCCTCTCACCCTGCCCAAATGCTAGGTCGACTCTGATACCAAATGTCACGACCCGGGTCTGATGAGCTAACTATCCAATAACTTCATTTTGGTCCTTGCAACCGCGGACCAAATTGCTTAAGCGGGACTTGTCATCGTAGTACACTCATCAGGCCCTTATAAGCTAATCATACACATTCCCCACTTCCAATGTGGGACTAATGGGATGTTACATTATCCCCAACTCAATTAGCTTGACGTCCTTGTCAAGGCCCGACATATCCCAGATCGAACCCTAGCACAGTGCATGTGAGGTTTAACTCAGTGGTGGCTCCACGCCGTGATGAGTTCTCTGACTCCATCCACGGGTAGCCCTTTCCTACTCGAGCCCTCTCACCCTGCCCAAATGCTAGGTCGGCTCTGATACCAAATGTCACGACCCAGGTATGATGAGCTAACTGTCCAAAAACTCCATTTTGGTCCTTGCAACCACGGACCAAAATGCTTAAGCGGGACTTGTCGTAGTACACTCATCAAGCCCTTATAAGCTAATCATACACATTCCCCACTTCCAATGTGGGACTAATGGGATGTTACATTATCCCCAACTCAATTAGCTTGACGTCCCTCGTCAAGGCCCCGACATATCCCGATCGAACCCCTAGCACGAAGGTACGTGAGGATTAACTCGGTGGTGGCTCCACGGCGGATGATGGGTTCTCGACTCCATCCACGGGTAGCCCTTTCCTACTCGAGCCCTCTCACCGCCTCCTAATGCTAGGAGGGCCGCCTCGATACCAAAATGTCACGACCCGTCCGATGAGCTAACTGTCCAATAACTTCATTTTGGTCCTTGCAACCGCGGACCAAAATGCTTAAGCGGGACTTATCGTAGTACACTCATCAGGCCCTTATAAGCTAATCACTAAAATATTTGATATGTTGACATGCAAAATATATTGAGGTCTAGTGAACTATAATGATTGGTGGAAATTTTCTTTGATGCATTGTAGGAATCTAGGATAATGAGGATATTTGGTCCTCTTATTTCAATTGTTTCTGATTAATTTAGGGGAATGAAATGGTTGATCGAGGATACTAAATCAGAGTAGCGCAATGAAAGCATGGTGAACCTAATTTCATTGGTGGTAGAAAAACGGGTGATGCAAACAGAGAAGATATTTGATGTACAAATTGTTCTGATGATCAAAAGATTTCTTTTGCCACCTTATATTGGAAGTAGAGGCTGATCATTAATGACAACAATGAAAAGAATTTTTGGAGATCAGTGACAAGAATGATAAGGATAAGTTTACAAATAAAAATATAATTGGAAATGAATCAGAAAGTAATAACAAGAGTGTTAAGACATTTGGATTTGAAAAGGAAAGTAATTACAAAAGACTCAATCATGTGTGAATTGCAAGTTAAGTTATGAAACAAGTTTGTGTTTTCGGGTGATTGGAGTCTATTTTGCTTGTGGAAAGTTGGATCATAAAATAAAAGACTGCCCATGAACAAAAAGAAAGAGTCACTGCCTCCTAAATCATCAGCCCATGTCAAAGTGTATGCTATCACTGAATATGATTCTAAAACTTCTGAATCAGTGGTCGAAGTTATTATGCATGTTTATGAAAGAATGCAAATATTTGTTTGACCATGGGTCCCATCTACGATTTGATTCGTAATATTTTGCTTATCACTTGGGTATTCAACCTAGACCACTGCATTATGTGCTATATGTAAATACGATCATTGGAGATTGTTTGATAACGAACTTGAATCTAGTCATCTTGTCTGATTTTTATTGGAGAACTTGAACTTTTTGCTGATATAGTTCTCCTAGAGATTTGGAGTTTTGATATTATACTTGGTATGGATTGGCTATCTTCCTATCATACCAGTATGGATTGGTATATAACAAATAATCACTTTTTGCATATTTGATCAATCGATCTTTTATTTTGAGAGTATTGGACATGATTTATCTCCTTGCCTAATGTATCCCAGGATGACTTGCTTGGATTACCTCCAAACGTGACTTTGTTTTTGATTTGGTCCTTGGGACAATCCCAATATCTAAGCCTCTCTACAGAATGATATCATTTAAGTAAGTGGAATTGGAAAAGCAACTATAAGAACTATTAAATGAGGATTTTAATTAGCTTAATATTTCATCATGGGGTGCTCCGGTGTTGGTTAAAAAGATAAGTGGAACATTGAGGCTTTGTATTGATTATAGACAGTTGAATCAGGTGACCAAAAAAAAAAAAAAAAACGAATATTATCTAAAGTGACAACTTGTTTGATTAACTGGAGGGTGCACAAATATTTTCAAAGATTGATCGAAGGTCGGGTTACCATTTATTGAGGATCATGGAGGAGAATATTTCGATCACTCTTGGATAATTGTGAAATTATATTGTATTGATGAAACTATTTAAGAGCAGGAGGAGAAAATAAAGAAATCATAATCCTCATCTTTTCATCGATTGAATTATGATCAATTTAAAAGACTAAATTTTCTTTTAAGGGGGGGAGAGTGTAATATCCCTCACTTTTGAAAATTATTAATAAATATTTATTTATAAATCAGAGGACCTATATGAAAATATATAAATTTCAAGGACTAAACTGTTAAGTTATAAAAAAAAAAGAAAACCGAAAATTTCGATTTTATCCCACCGCCTCCCACGCTCTTTACTTCTAGAGAAACAGAGCGAAGAGCGGTGGGGCGTGGGGAGAAGAAGAAGAGAAGTAGAAGCGGGTGAAGAGGCGGCACCTCTGTTTTCTGCAGGTGGAAACAGAGGATAGGAGGTGCTGTGCGTCGGGGAGAAGAAGGGGAGGAAGGAGAAGAATAGAAGGAGAAGAAAGGAAGGAGAAGGAAGAGGAGAAGGGAAACAAGTCTGCGGCTGCAGCTATGGCAGCTGCAGCTGTGGCAGGGAAAGAGGAAAAGGAAGGAAAAAGGGAAGGAGAGGAAGAAGAGAAGGGGAAGAAGGGGCTGCGGCTGCGGCGATGGCAGCTGCAGTTGGATGAGAAGGAGAGGAAGATGAGCAGGGGAGGAAGAAGAGGCTGTGGCCGTGGCTGAGGCTGCGACTGCAGCAGTGCAACTGGGAAAGAAGAGAAGGAAAGGAAGAAGAAGAGAAAGGAAAAGGGAAGAAGAGAGGAAGAGAGAAGGGGAGGCAGCTGCGGCTGTGGCAGCTGCAGCTGGAAGAGAAGGAGAGGAAACAGAACAGGGGAGGAAGAAGAGGCTGCGGCTGTGGTGGCTGCGGCTGCGACGTTGGCTGCGGTAGCTGCAGCAGCGGTGGTGGCTGCAGCAGCTGCTTTAGGGAAAGAGAAAGAAAGGAAAGGGAAAAAAAAGGGGCTGTGGCCGTGATTGCGGCTGCGGTGGTGGCGGCTGCATCTGCGGCAGCTGTGTTTGGGAAAGAAAAAGTAAGAACGAGAGAAGGGAGGAAGGAAGTAGTGCAGTGAAAGGGGCTGCGGTTGTGACAGCAGCTGCGGTCATGGCTACGACTGTGGTAGTGGCAGCGGCGATGGCTGCGACAGCTGCATTTGAAAAAGAAAACGAAGGAATAAGAGTAAGAGAGAGCAGGTGACTATGCCTCAATGTTCTGCATGAGCTGCAGATGTGAAGGAAAAAGAGAAGACATATGTAGAACACGAAATAGGAAGAGGACACGGAGGAAAAGTAGAAGGATTTGGGCTGACACCTTCTTTGGATCTTCGGATCAAAATCTTTGAAAGGCAAGTTTCCAATCCTTTCCATTGCAAGCTTTCTAATCTTTTCTATTGCAAGTGTTCTAACCCCATCCTACAGAAATATTAGTCTCTGTTCTTATATTGAATCTAAATAATCTGAAAGATTTCTACTTAGAACTTGATATTTCTCTCTTTGGACATAAAACCATGAAACTGGAATTTTTTGGTAAACTGACCCCTATACACTGTCTCAGCTATAATTTTTAGCACTAAATGTGGATTTGGGCAAGACCTTGTTCGTTTGAAATTAGACTCTTATATCTTTCTTTTGACCCTGATTTTAAAGATTTTGGAGACCGAATACTTACCCAAACATCTGTTTCAAATGAGCCTATAGATGCTGCAAAACAGGGATCAAAATTTCTGACCTTTCGATACTAAAATACCTATAAGTTCCTGTTGGAAATTCTGATTTGTACGAAACTGACTTCATTCGAAACTAGACTTGTAAACCTTTCTTTTGACATATAGATTGATAAATTTGGAATTCAAATGCCTATCCTGTTATCTGTTGAATCCGACCCTAAGAATTCTGCAAAACAGTGATTTTATTTTTGACCTTTGATTACTAAATTCACGGTAACTCTTTGTTGGAAACCCTGATTCATACGAAATTTGTTCCATCAGAAAATAGATTGATATATCTTTCGATAATAGCTTTCTTGAGGGTATTGGAGCATAATTGACGATCTGAAATATTTATCCAATGTGCCTCTCGAATTCTGTCAGAAATCGAGCTTTGATCGATTTCGCATCTTCTGTTTTCATTCACTTGGAAATAGATTTCATTTAGTTCCCTTCACTCAATTGAGGCTTATATTGATGCTTGAATTCTTGTTTGCTCTTGTCTATGAATTATTTCCATTCTTGAACATATTGCGTAACGTTTATGCTATATCACCTTGACTTGTATAGGCACATGTATATCCCATTGTTCCGCATTTGCTTTCGATATGTGCCTATTCTAGTTTCATTCCTTTGGATATTGAATTCATCTAACCTTCTTATTTGAATTGAGTTGGGGATAATGTAACATCCCATTAGTCCCACATTGGAAGTGGGGAATGTGTATGATTAGCTATAAAGGCCTGATGAGTGTACTACGACAAGTCCCGCTTAAGCATTTTGGTTCATGGTTGCAAGGACCAAAATGGAGTTATTGGATAGTTAGCTCATCAGACCCGGGTCGTAACATTCCAATAACTCCATTTTGGTCCTTGTAACCGTGAACCAAAATGCTTAAGCGGGACTTGTCGTAGTACACTCATCAGGCCCTTATGACTTCACTCAGACGTGGGTGGATGGAGCTCCAAGACGTGGGAGACTTATGTTTGGTTGTCATTCAGAAATGGATGTACCATATTATGTTATGGCCCCACTTCACCTTCTATATGTTTGATATGGTATCCAGAGCTTTGGTTATGTGTTTCTATACATGCTTTGGATAAGAATGATATGAATGTAACGTCAAATTCGACGTTTGAGCTTCTATTTCGTATTTGTTCTTTGATATGCTCCGAAATGGTCCATATGCCATTGATATGTTTCGAAATGTCCCATTTGTCATTGATATGCTACGAAACATTTCATACGCCGTTGATAAGCTCTGAAATGTTTCATTCGTTATTGATATGCTCCAAAATGTTTTCTATACCATTGATATACTTCAAAATGTTTCGCATATCATTGATATGTTCTGAAATGTTCCATTTGTCATTGATATGCTCCGGAACATTTCATACTTTATTGATATGGTCCAATTACTCTGTGCTCCATTTGCTATAAACTGATATGTTCTGAAATGTCCTATTTGCCATTGATATGCTCCAATTACTCTGTGCTCCATTTGCTATGAATTGATATGTTCCGAAAAGTTCCATATGTCGTTGATATGCTCCGGAACATTTCTTACGCTATTGATATGCTCCAATTACTCTATGCTCCATTTGTTATGAATCAAATAGGTTTTGAATGACATGACACTTATGATTTGGTATCTAATGATATGATATCTTGAAAATTCTTATATTCTGCCTTGCACTATGATACCTTACTTGTTTGAAATCATTCCTTTTGTACTGAATATGCTTTGTCACTTGCTGAGCTGTTTTTAGCTCACTCCGTTGTTATATAAAATCTTTCAGGTCAGCTTGTCATTCTTTAAAATGTTTTTAATTGGGCTGAGGCAGTGGAGAGCTATTCAGAATTATGGGCAAGTCTTGTTGGTTATTATGTTATTGTTGTATAAGTATATTTTGTATGTAATGAAATGTTGTCGATGAACCGAAATGGATATACCTTGTAAAAGTATTAGACGATCTCTCTTATTTTGAATTTCGGAATGTTAAGCCTAGTTTACAATGATATGAACTTGTGGTAAATGGTTGGAGTTTTGATTGTATAAATTACTTAGCTTGTGGATTTATAAATGTTGTTCATGTTTGTTAAGTTGGCTTGGGTTGCCATAAATGTGAATTATCGAGTGATGTGATATATGATTATAAACTGCACAGGTTTTTTTGGATGTAAATTTGATTGAATGTTTTTCAGTGTCCTCAAATGTGTGTTTGGATCCTGGATAGATTTGTGTTAAAAATTTTTTAAATTGAGGATATTTGAGGGGGCATGACAGAGGTGGTATCAGAGCCGACCTAGCATTTGGGCAGGGTGAGAGGGCTCGAGTAGGAAAGGGCTACCCGTGGATGGAGTCAGAGAACTCATCACGGCGTGGAGCCACGACTGAGTTAAACCTCACATGCACTGTGCTAGGGTTCGATCTGGGATATGTCGGGCCTTGACGAGGACGTCAAGCTAATTGAGTTGGGGATAATGTAACATCCCATTAGTCCCACATTGGAAGTGGAGAATGTGTATGATGAGTGTACTACGACAAGTCCCACTTAAGCATTTTGGTCCGCGGTTGCAAGGACCAAAAATGGAGTTATTGGATAGTTAACTCATTAGACCCGGGTCGTGACATTTGGTATCAGAGCCTACCTAACATTTGAGCAGGGTGAGAGGGCTCGAGTAGGAAAGGGCTACCCGTGGATGGAGTCAGAGAACTCATCACGGCGTGGAGCCACGACTGAGTTAAACCTCACATGCACTGTGCTAGGGTTCGATCTGGGATATGTCGGGCCTTGACGAGGACGTCAAGCTAATTGAGTTGGGGATAATGTAACATCCCATTAGTCCCACATTGGAAGTGGGGAATGTGTATGATTAGCTTATAAGGGCCTGACGAGTGTACTACGACAAGTCCCGCTTAAGCATTTTGATCCGCGGTTGCAAGGACCAAAATGGAGTTATTGGACAGTTAGCTCATCAGACCCGGGTCGTGACATTTGGTATCAAAGCCGACCTAGCATTTGGGACAGTACACTCATCAGGCCCTTATAAGCTAATCATACACATTCCCCACTTCCAATGTGGGACTAATGGGATGTTACATTATCCCCAACTCAATTCAAATAAGAAGGTTAGATGAATTCAATATCCAAAGGAATGAAATTAGAATAGGCACATATCGAAAGCAAATGTGGAACAATCGGATATACATGTGCCTATACAAGTCAAGGTGATGTAGCATAAACGTTACACAATATGTTCATGAATGGAAATAATTCATAGACAAGAGCAAACAAGAATTCAAGCATCAATATAAGCTTTAATTGAGTGAAGGGAACTGAATGAAATCTATTTCCAAGCGAATGAAAACAGAAGATGCGAAATCGATCAAAGCTCGATTTCTGACATAATTCGAGAGGCATATTGGATAAATATTTCAGATCGTCAATTATGCTCCAATACCCTCAAGAAAGCTATTATCGAAAGATATATCAATCTATTTTCTGATAGAACAAATTTCGTATGAATCAGGGTTTCCAACAAGGAGTTACCGTGAATTTAGTAATCAAAGGTCAAAAACAAAATCATTGTTTTGCAGAATTCTTAGGGTCGGATTCAACAGATAACAGGATAGGCATTTGAATTCCAAATTTATCAATCTATATGTCAAAAGAAAGGTTTACAAGTCTAGTTTCGAATGAAGTCAGTTTCGTACAAATCTGAATTTCCAACAGGAACTTATAGATATTTTAGTATCGAAAGGTCAGAAATTTTGATCCCTGTTTTGCAGCATCTATAGGCTCATTTGAAATAGACGTTTGGGTAAGTATTCGGTCTCCAAAATCTTTAAAATCAGGGTCAAAAGAAAGATATGAGTCTAATTTCAAACGAACAAGGTCTTGCCCAAATCCACATTTAGTGCTAAAAATTATAGCTGAAACAGTGTATAGGGGTCAATTTACCGAAAAATTCCAGTTCCATGGTTTTATGTCCAAAGAGAGAAATATCAAGTTCTAAGTAGCAATTTTTCAGATTATTTAGATTCAATATAAGAACAGAGACTAATATTTCTGTAGGATGGGATTAGAACACTTGCAATAGAAAAGATTAGAAAGCTTACAATGGAAAGGCTCGGAAACTTGCCTTTCAAAGATTTTGATCCGAAGATCCAAAGAAGGTGTCAGCCCAAATCCTTCTACTTTTCCTCCGTGTCCTCTCCCTGTTTCGTGTTCTACATATGTCTTCTCTTTTTCCTTCACAACTGCAGCTCATGCATAACATAGAGGCATAGTCACCTGCTCTCTCTGACTCTTATTCCTTCGTTTTCTTTTTCAAATGCAGCTGTCGCAGCCATCGCCGCTGCCACTACCACAGTCGTAAACATGACCGCAGCTGCTGTCACAACCGCAGCCCCTTCCACTGCACTACTTCCTTCCTCCCTTCTCTTGTTCTTACTTTTTCTTTCCCAAACACAGCTGCCGCAGATGCAGCCGCCACCACCGCAGCCGCAATCACGGCCACAGCCCCATTTTTTCCCCTTTCCTTTCTTTCTCAGCACTGCTGCAGTCGCAGCCTCAGCCACGGCCGCAGTCTCTTCTTCCTCCCCTGCTCATCTTCCTCTCCTTCTTCTCTTCCAACTGCAGCTGCCATCGCCGCAGTCGCAGCCCCTTCTTCCCCTTCTCTTCTTCCTCTCCTTCCCTTCTTCCTTCCTCTTCCTCCTTCCTTGCCACAGCTGCAGCTGCCACAGCCACAGCCGCAGCTACTTCTTTCCCTTCTCCTCTTCCTTCTCCTTCCTTTCTTCTTCTTCTTTTCTTCTCCTTCCTCCCCTTCTTCTCCCTGACGAACAGCACCTCCTCTCCTCTGTTTCCTCCTGCAGGAAACAGAGGTGCCGCCTCTTCACCCGCTTCTACTTCTTCTCTTCCTCTTCTTCTTCTTCTCCTTCTTCTCCTTCTTCTTCTCCTCTTCTTCCCTTCTCCTACCCGACGCCCCACACCTTCTCACTGCAGCCCATGCCGCAGCCATCCTTCTTTTTTTTTTCTTTTTCTCTTCTTCTTTTTCCTCTTCTTCTTCTTCTCCTCCCCAACGCCCCACACCTCGTCTCCTCTGTTTCCGCCTGCAGGAAACAGAGGTGCTGCAGCCCTAGCTGCTGCCACCTCTCGCTCCTCTCCCACTTCCCTCTCTTTTTCTTCTTCTTCTATTCTTCTCTTCTCTGTCTTCTTCCTCCTCTATTCTTTTCCCTCTTCTTCTTCTTTTCTTCCTCCACTCTTCTTCCTTTCTCCTCCCCAACGCCCCACAGCTCCTGGCTGCGGTCTCTTCTTCTTCTTCTTCTTCTTCTTCTTCTTCTTCTTCTTCTTCTTTTCTTCTTCTGCTTCTCTTCTTCTCCTCTTCTTCCCTTCTCCTCCCCGACGCCCCACACATGAACTCCTCTGTTTCCTCCTACACGAAACAGAGGTGCTGCAGCCCTAGCTGCTGCAGCCATCTCTCTTTCCTCTCCCTCTTCCCTCTCTTCTTCTTCTTCTTTTCTTCTCTTCTCCCTCTACTTCTCTTCTTCTTCTCCCCACGCCCCACCGCTCTTCGCTCTGTTTCTCCAGAAGTAAAGAGTGTGGGAGGCGGTGGGATAAAACCGAAATTCTCGGTTTTCTTTTTTTTTTGTAACTTAACAGTTTAGTCCTTAAAATTTCTATATTTACATATAGGTCCTCCGATTTATAAATAAATATTTATTAATAATTTTCAAAAGTGAGGGATATTACACTTTTCCCCCCTTAAAAGAAAATTTAGTCCTCTAAATTGGTCATAGTTCAATCGATAAAAAGATGAGGATTATGATTTCTTTATTTCCTCCTCTTCCTGCTCTTAAATAGTTTCATTAATACAATACAATTACACAATTATCAAAGAGTGACCGAAATATTCTCCTCCATGATCCTCAATAGATGGTAACCCGACCTTCGATCAATCTTTGAAAATACTTGTGCACCCTCCAGTTAATCAAACAAGTTGTCACTTTAGATAATACTCGTTTTTTTTTTATGGTCACCTGATTCAACTGTCTATAATCAATACAAAGCCTCAATGTTCCATCCATCTTTTTAACTAATACCGGAGCACCCCATGATGAAATATTAAGCCAAATAAAATCCTCATTTAATAGTCCTTATAGTTGCTTTTCAAATTTCACTTACTTAAATGATATCATTCTGTAGAGAGGCTTAGATATTGGGTATTCAACCTAGACCACTGCATTATGTGATATATGTAAATACGATCATTTGAGATTTTTTGATAACAAACTTGAATCTGGTCATCTTGTCTGATTTTATTAGAGAACTTGAACTTTTTGCTGATTTAGTTCTCCTAGAGATTTGGAGTTTTCATATTATACTTGGTATGGATTGGCAATCTTCCTATCATACCAGTATGGATTGGTATATAACAAATGATCACTTTTTGCATATTTGATCGGTCGATCTTTTATTTTGAGAGTATTGGACATGATTTATCTCATTGCCTAATGTATCACAGGATGGCTTGCTTGGATTACCTCCAAACGTGACTTTGCTTTGGATTTGGTCCTTGGGACAATCCCAATATCTAAACCTCTCTACAGAATGATATCATTTAAGTAAGTGGAATTGGAAAAGCAACTATAAGGACTATTAAATGAGGATTTTATTTGGCTTAATATTTCATCATAGGGTGCTCCGGTGTTAGTTAAAAAGATGGATGAAACATTGAGGCTTTGTATTGATTATAGACAGTTGAATCAGGTGACCATAAAAAAAACGAGTATTATCTAAAGTGACAACTTGTTTGATTAACTGGAGGGTGCACAAGTATTTTCAAAGATTGATCGAAGGTCGGGTTACCATCTATTGAGGATCATGAAGGAGAATATTTCGGTCACTCTTGGATAATTGTGTAATTGTATTGTATTGATGAAACTATTTGAGAGCAGGAGGAGGAAATAAAGAAATCATAATCCTAATCTTTTTATCGATTGAACTATGACCAATTTATAGGACTAAATTTTCTTTTAATGGGGGAAGTGTAATATCCCTCACTTTTGAAAATTATTAATAAAGATTTATTTATAAATCAGAGGATCTATATGAAAATATAGAAATTTCAAGGACTAAACTGTTAGGTTACAAAAAAAAAAAAAAAACCGAAAATTTCGGTTTTATCCCATCGCCTCCCACGCTCTTTACTTCTGGAGAAACAGAACGAAGAGCGGTGGGGCGTGGGGAGAAGAAGAGGAGAAGAAGAAGGAGAAGAAGGAATAGAAGAAGAAGAAAAAGAGAGGGAAGTGGGAGAGGAGCGAGAGGTGGCAGCAGCTAGGGCTGCAGCACCTCTGTTTCCTGCAGGCGGAAACAGAGGAGACGAGGTGTGGGGCGTTAGGGAGGAGAAGACGAAGAAGAGGAAGAGAAGAAGTAGAAGCGGGTGAAGAGGCGGCACCTTTGTTTCCTGAAGGAGGAAACAGAGGATAGGAGGTGCTGTGCGTCGGGGAGAAGAAGGGGAGGAAGGAGAAGAATAGAAGAAGAAGAAAGGAAGGAGAAGGAAGAGGAGAAGGGAAAGAAATCTGCGGCTGCGGCTGCGGCTGTGGCAGCTGCAGCTGTGGCAGGGAAAGAGGAAAAGGAAGGAAAAAGGGAAGGAGAGGAAGAAGAGAAGGGGAAGAAGGGGCTGCGGCTGCGGCGATGGCAGCTGCAGTTGGAAGAGAAGAAGGAGAGGAAGATGAGCAGGGGAGGAAGAAGAGGCTGCGGCCGTGGCTGAGGCTGCGACTGCAGCAGTGCTGGGAAAGAAGAGAAAGAAAGGAAGAAGAAGAGAAAGGAAAAGGGAAGAAGAGAGGAAGAGGAGAATGGGAGGCAGCTGCGGCAGTGGCAACTGCAGCTGGAAGAGAAGGAGAGGAAACAGAGCAGGGGAGGAAGAAGAGGCTGCGGCTGTGGTGGCTGCGGCCGTGGCTGCGACTGCGGCTACGGCTGCGACGTTGGCTGCAGTAGCTGCGGCAGCGGTGGTGGCTGCAGCAGCTGCTTTTGGGAAAGAGAAAGAAAGGAAAGGGGAAAAAAACGGGCTGTGGCCGTGATTGCGGCTGCGGTGGTGGCGGCTGCATCTGCGGCAGCTGTGTTTGGGAAAGAAAAAGTAAGAACAAGAGAAGGGAGGAAGGAAGTAGTGCAGTAGAAGGGGCTGCGGTTGTGACAGCAGTTGCAGTCATGGCTATGACTGTGATAGTGGCAGCGGCGATGGCTACGACAGCTGCATTTGAAAAAGAAAACGAAGGAATAAGAGTAAGAGAGAGCAGGTGACTATGGCTCTATGTTCTACATGAGTTGCAGTTGTGGAGGAAAAAGAGAAGACAAATGTAGAAAACGAAACAGGGAGAGGACACGGAGGAAAAGTAGAAGGATTTGGGCTGGCACCTTCTTTGGATCTTCGGATCAAAATCTTTGAAAGGCAAGTTTCCGATCCTTTCCATTGTAAGCTTTCTAATCTTTTCTATTGCAAGTGTTTCGATCCTTTCTATTGCAAATGTTTTGATCCTTTCTATTGCATGTTTCCATCGTTTCTCCTGTAATTGTTCTAATTTTTCTTATTGCAAGTATTATGATCTTCCTCGTGCAAGTGTTCTTATCTTTCCTATTGCATTTCCTTTTTGCAAGTTTCCGATCCTTTCTATGACAAGCTTTCTAATCTTTTCTATTGCAAATGTTTTGATCCTTTCTATTGCATGTTTCCATCGTTTCTCCTGTAATTGTTCTAATTTTTCTTATTGCAAGTATTATGATCTTCCTCGTGCAAGTGTTCTTATCTTTCCTATTGCATTTCCTTTTTGCAAGTGTTTCGATCCTTCCTATTGCAAGCTTTCTAATCTTTCCTATTGCAAATGTCCTGATCTTTCCTTATTGTAATTTTATCTCTACATTTGTTTTGAATATGAGGAACTTTGAATTGTTCTAGCCTTGCATTTGATATATCTCCTGTTTAGACGTAACGATTCAAATCTGTGCAACTTCTAAAATTCTGACCTTTTGATACCGAGCTGACTATAAGTCGATGTTGGAAACTCCGATTTATTCAAAACTGATGTCATTAGAAACTAAACTCGTAGATCTTTCTTTTGATATATGGATTGAAAGATTTGGAATCCAAACACCTGCCCAGTTATCTGTTGAATCTGACCTTATGAATTCTGCCAAACAGAGATTTTGTTCTGCGACCCTTGTTTATCAAATTATTTGTAACTCTCTCTATTGGACAGTTCAATTCATAAGAAACTTGTTTTATCTGAAAATAGATTGAAATATCTTTCTAATGATATATTTCTAAGTAAATTGGGGCACAATTGATAGTTTGAAAATGACGATAATATTAATTATGATGAATGACTTTGATGTAAAATTTTATTGTTTTGAATTTTGAGACTTTTTGTTAATGTGACATTGTGACTTTATACTTTAGATTTTCTTAATTTAATATCATATTTTTATTTAAATAATTATATTTATTAATTATATTATATATATTTATATTTTAGCGCCTCATTTCGCTTGGGCAAGCACCTAGCGCGTTAGGCGTTTTTAGACCTTGACACCTTTTGACGCCTAATGCTTTTTAAATCACTAAGATCAACGATTTAAAAAGGTGCTCGGGTGCTCACCTAGGCGCTCGGGCGAGGCGAGGCGAGGCCCGAGCGCCTCGCTAATCTCCCAGGCGGCACGCTTCAAACAGGCGTCGCCTGGGCGCTCGCCCAAGCCCAGGCGCTGGGCGCTTCGGGCGAGTGCCTGGGTTAACCAAGGCGACCGAACCAGGATTTTAGGTCTGGTTCGGTCCTGGTTCAATCTCCGATTGTTAGTTGGTTCAATCGAACCATCTAAAACTGCTATAAGTGACAACCGAACCCTAACCCTCGCCATTGCCGCTCCCGATCCCGATCCCGCTGCTCGCCGCTGTCGCTGCTCGCAAACGCTGCCGCTGTCGCCGCTCGCGCCTCCCGCTGCTCGCCGCTCCCGCTCCCGCTCCTGCTGTCGTTGCTCGCCGCTATCGCTACTCGCAAACGCTGCCGTTGTCGCCGCTCGCGCCTCCCGCTGCTCGCCACTATCGCTGCCGCTGTCGTCGCTCGCCACTGTCGCTTCCTCTTTTCTCAGTCAGCACGCTCAGCACCCCCTTACACTTCCTTCTTCTCCTTCTGGTAACAATATACAGTATACTGTTAACAGTATACTGTATATTGTTAATATTGTTAGGTTTATTTGAAATTACTAATTTTTAATACTGTTAATAGATTTTCTTAATTTAATAGCATATTTTAATTTAAAATTTTAAATAATTATATTTATTAATTATATTATATATTTTTATATTTTAGCGCCTCACTTTGCTCGGGCGAGCGCCTGAGCGAGCGCCTAGCGCCTCGAGCGTTTTTGGACCTTGGCGCCTAGCGCTTTTTAAATCACTGACTAATATAAAATCATATTAAGCCTCCTTAAAAATATTCTTTCATAAAAAAATCGTTTTTCTTTTCCTCTTATCGAATTTAACTTACCCTCCTCGATCTGACATATTGGCCAAGGACGTCAATTCTATTTAAACTTTTCCTCCCTCTCCCTCCATGTCATTTACCCTCTCATCAATGAGAACCTGACCAACCCTGATCAATTACTAAGTTTCTGATTCCAAGGCCATATATTTCCTATATTAATCCTATTTGTTAAACATTTTTGGATCCCATTTATTCATATCACAGTTAGACATATCAAATAGGTCATGTGCGGAGAAGTTAGAAAAACAACAAGGACTAAACCTTCGATGCCATAAACTAATTTATGTAGTTGTTACTAAGCTAGCCCCTAAAGACAATCAAACTTCTCCAAACTTATTAGATCTAA
This sequence comes from Musa schizocarpa, assembly GCA_900464855.2. Taxonomy (NCBI): domain Eukaryota; kingdom Viridiplantae; phylum Streptophyta; class Magnoliopsida; order Zingiberales; family Musaceae; genus Musa; species Musa schizocarpa. Next base: position 30,779,688 of record LS990920.1, on the reverse strand, counting down.
AGTAAATTCAAAGTAGTATTGAGTTATTGACACCAAATCCTTGAGCTACATTTTCTTGGACCAGAATGACTCGAGTTAGTATTTGATGCCGAGGCTACAGCTTTGTTTGTTATCTTGTGGGATTTAGGCTGCGGTCATGCAGCAACATGAAATTAATATCATCTCTTTATAGGCTCTCCATATCAAAACTAAATGTTGAATGAATGGGAACAAGTTATAGAATCACATACGAGCATTGTAGGTAACTTCTGAATGAAACCCACAGTATCAGTCAAGAGGAACTCGCTTCCATTTTTCATCTGTTCATTTCAAAACATGTACCATTAGAAATTCCCATAAAAAAAGAAAATGCTAGACTGATTTACATTCAATTACCAACATCTGAAACAAAAGAGCAAATATTGTACAATATTAGCAGCAGTAAAAAAACCTATGCAAAAGAATTATAAACTAATGAAATTAAACATATACATGACTAGAGTGAGAGGTAGATTTCTAATATCAAAGGCATGCAATTTTGATATGCTGTGAGCACAATACAATTGGGGAGAATAAAAGAAAAAATCGCTGCCGCTGAAATAGGTCAAAAGTTGGCCTAACCATAGTCTAAAATATCTGGCATCAATGTGGCACAGTTTTTCGACATGGCTTGGTACAGGACTCCTCATGGTAGCTGAAACTTTTATCATCAGATCCATGACATTCAATATATAGAATAAACTAGATAGCAAGGTTCACCGTACCGTAGCATACCGCTCAGTGTGGATGGTACATATCAATCCAACAGGAGATTGGTACAAGCAATGGATACCGGTGTATCGATATGTCTCATCGTACCATGTGTCAGTGTATTAGTACATGACGTACCGATGGCTAGTCAATACACTAGTACAGACTGATAAGATGAACCATGCTAGATAGAATAAATAACATATACAGCTATATATTTCATGTCTCCACATAAACTTGTTATATTAGTTGGATTTATGTAGTAATTAGTAAACGCTCAATTAAATTAGGATCAGAACTTGGACATAGGGACACTAAAAGACAAGACCCTACACCTCAAGTGGCAACCAAGTACCAATACGTATGGGATTTAGAATAAAAATGACTGATACTATAGCCTCAATCAACGATTTGGATAAGGTTAAAACTTAAGACCCAAAATTTCAAACAGTAAGTGGATATTAAGTTCATAGCCATCAGGAACTGCAGGATGTTCTTTACATATTTAAATGTTTTAACTAAACAAAAATGTAGCAGGGGGTATTTAGTTTGGTTTCATTTGCATGAAGCGATCTGAATGCAAGAATGTAATTTACATGCATAAGTATCTATATTAAGCATAAGATAAAGAACAGGTGGGTTTTTTATTTTGATGGTGTTTTCGTAAGTATGGGTAAAAACCAGGATTAGACCCTGAATTGTCCCTATAGATTACTAACACTAACTTGGACAAAAATTTTTGTATGCCAAAGAAATTTTTCCAAGTCAGAAGAGATTCAATATGTGATGTCAACGGGACCTTATAACCTGAAACCCAAACCAAAATCTGACCCAATATGGATACTCATTTTGGATCTATTAACAAAACTTGATGAGCTCTAGATTCTAGTTTGATAACTGATGACAATAACCAACATGCACTTAACCCAAAATGCTAGGTATGGATCAAGAGGATCCATAGGCTTGACAAATTCAAATAAATATCCTAGTGGGTCTGGCCTAATCACATACCTAGTTCATGGCAATCAGCGCCTGTAGTTTAGTAGAATGACGATTATCCTAAAGATCCCAGAATCTATTTTTCATCAACCCATAAATCACAAGGATTTACCCAACACAAATTCCAAACAGTGGGCCAGAGCACAGTCAGTTAGCTGGTCAATCACACCGGTGGCTGTAACTGACACTCCCATTATATTTAGGACTATTTAGTGAAGAAATTTGATCTTTTTTTCAAAATTTAAAAGCCTATGCAACAGAAAATCCTTTGAACTATATTATCTAATTAGGCATACCTCAATTCCTCTAATAATACGGACATCAAAATGTAAACCCAAAATACAGGATCTAAGGTACTAGCTTTGGGTCAACATCTGACATGGAAAACATAAATTTCTTCTTGGACTATAAAATGACTTTTACAGCTCAAATAAATACACGTGGTTCTCAATTCCATGGTGATCTTATCTGCTTCGGAAAGCAATAGATCTTGAATTTTTTTTTACAGAATACATCATATCAAATCATAGTTACTCAAAAGTCTCAAATTCCCCTAGTTTAGATTTTTGTTATTGTATTCTTGGGAACAAGTATCACATAGGTACATTGATGAAATTTTCACATATCAGCCACTCACCTCATGCACTAATGACAACTTACCCTTAATGTGAATCCCTTTTCTTTCACTCCTTTAATATTTGAGAAATGCAGGAAGTTCTAGCTCCATGATCTGTGATTTTGCATCTCAGAAAAGTGGTCAAACCAAGGATTGAAATATCGTGTCGTACCGGAGTTTCGACATTCGTTCGGTACAGTATGGTACTGTATACTGAGCGATATACCGTTCGGTATATATATATATATATATATATATATATTATAAATAAAAGTAAAAAAAAAAATTTCTGCAACGTTGCCGAGGCAACGTGACGTCGCCTTTTCCCACAGGGAGAAAGAGGTGACATCGTCTCGTATTTATATTATATATATATATATTTATATATTATAATATATATATTATATATATAATACCACTCAGTAGTGAACGGTCCGTGTATCGGCCTGCTGACAGACCGATACATACCGCCCGGTACGGACGGTATTATTCGAAATTATAATCCTTGGGACAAACCTTCCCTTTTGTGACACATTTTCTTTCTTTTTCTCATTTCAATTTTGTGGTGTGACTATATAACATAGCCAAGATCCATATAGCCAGCCCCAAACAGTTGGGACATCACAGCTTGTTATCGTTGTTGTACTATATAGCATGAGAAAGTATTAGACTGTTTTTGTGTAAATCTTTAATGGCAAAGGTGCAAATGAAAAGTCGTGGTCTGGGGAGTTGATAAACATGCCCTGTGGTGAAGTGGCAGGGAGGTGGGTGGCAGAGAATAAAGCACAGAAGTTGTTAGATTACTGAAGTTAAGGTGTTGAACAGCTAGCTGTAAAGGTGGTGGATGCAAAGATGAGGGTAGCAAGACAGAAGACATCAGAACATACATGGTGAAAAGAACTAATGAAATGCCCCCCATATTTGTCTATGTAGCAGAGTCACAAAGAAGTAGGTATCAAATCCTAAGTAAGATTTAACATGCAAGGAAAAAACAAGTATGCAATTTACCTTGTAATATGGATCTTATCTAAATGAAATTATGAAAGTGTTATTTCAATTAATTTCATTATTTTCTGTTTTGAAGAGTGGACCTGGACAGGTAGATGACATGTTCTATAGAGAATCCTGCAATGACTACAAAAAACACCTCTTTTTTTTTGTTTTTTTGCTTAAGATGCTTCAAGTAGTAAACATTTGTTCAGTTTTCCTCAACTCTAGCAAACTGCAGCTTCACTCAATTAGAGAAGCGTAGTTTGAACTAACCACTTAAATTGCAAAATGTTACCTGGACCCTTCTGGTAGTTGGATCTAGTGTAGCAAAAAGCTGATCCTCAGCAAGAACATCAGCTCCGGTCAGGCGATTCAAGAGTGTACTTTTCCCAGCATTTGTGTAACCAACCTAAATACTTTTTCTTCAATTTACTTCTACAGAAAGTTTAGCATCACCAGTAATCATAGGTTCTTACCAGGGACACAACAGGAACAGGTACTGATAGGCGACGATTACGATATTGCTTCCGATGTTGCCGAACAGACTCTAACTCTTTTCTCAAAGCACTAATCTGTATTGATAAATCTTTACACAAATGAATTAGTAAAGTGTAAAATTAGCATCAATCTACAGTATAGTAGGATGCATTGCTCTACCACAACATTTGGTCCTAACCAAGCAAAAGAAGTTATAATAACAAAAAAGAGGACACAATAGGACCTAAATATTTGTGTTCATAACAAGAAAACAAAATTACTTAAAAATGGGAAGACCTTAGTAGAAATCTAAAAATAATGTTTGTAGATATGGAAAATAGGTATGATATTGTCAACTTAGACAAATGAGGGGGCTTTAAAAGTGAAAAAAGAAAAAAAAAGGTTCCATTGGTGTTTTTATCTATAGCAATGATTTTGTGGGGGAAGGAAGGACAGTCAATATTTGCATGCCACTAATAAAAGGCACAGGAAATTCTAAAAAACAATATTTGCATGGCCTTGTAAGCCCCTTCAAGCCATCACTTTCACCTTATAGAATCCTATATGCAGCACTGCTTCCATCAATATAACTTGCATGAACCACATTTATAGTACTCTCTGCAACAAGGAAAAAAATGTAGGTGAGGAAACTCAAAAGCTGACCTGAGTACGCAAGATACGCTTGTCCACTTCAATTTGTTTCTCTCCCATTCCCTTAACCTTGCCACCTGCCTGACGTTCAAGATGAGTCCACATTTTTGTCAACCTGGGAAGCTGGTACTCCATTTGCGCTAAAGCAACCTAAAAATAAGATTTTTATCCCTTAAGTATGATAAAGAAGCCCAAACATTACAAAGGTTGGCTCAAGATTACAAGATATATAGAAGGCATGTGGAGCAACAGATATGAGACTAATGTCAGCAATCCTCAACAGATCACTCATAGCACAGGAAAAGTGGAAATAACAAAGGAAAGGAAGAGTTAGCTTCCAACCTCTGTGCAAAATGGACATCAATAAAAACACATTTTCTAAAATCCTTGCAATTTTTTTACCCTTTAATTAATTGGGGTCTAATCTCTACACAATCATAGGGAATTCTTGTTCATGTTGACATGGGTTTTACAATATTACCCTAGGTTTTTTGTTCCATGTTCATGTGTCGATACGCATGTATGTACCGGACCCATGCCACTCCACTGGACCAATATGGATCCAGGATCTGAGATTCGATTTTTGTGTATGTAATTGTTTTAGGATTGTTCGTACACACACCAAAGATAGAAGACCGAAGATATTTTGAATTATAAATGTGAAGGAAAAAAGACAATTAGGATACTTCAGTTTTAGGTTCATGAACAAGTCATTTCACCAAAAAGATATGTCCAGCTGCTGGGAATAATTACCTTACAATAAATACATATATGTTTGTTGAGTCAATGTCCAACAATCCCATTGTTTTATAACTTCTCGATTTTTCTAATCCATATCTTAACTAGTTTCCACAACCTAATCATAAAAGTGTAGCTGCACTTGATTCAATTCTCATTGAGGTTTGGAAGAGTTTAGCATATCACAAGCTATTAAGACCCAAGCATAATAGCTTCACTAAACCAAAATTAAAACTAAGAATTGGAGGAGAAGCTTCAAAATATAGCATTTTATAAGAAAAAAGGATAAACCAAAATTTCCAAGACTATTGAGGACTTAAATTGAAGAGATATGCTGTAACAATCAAAGTGGTGTTAAAATTGCTCTTGATATCCAAGGAATTTAATTATCTATATCATTGCCTGCTATTGTGATAAGGGTGGACCTTGGTACAATGGTAAGGTTACTTCTTTGTGACATGGGAGATCGGGGCTTGAGTCACAGAAATAGTATTTTTAAATATTTAAAGGTAAGACTGCATATTGACCCTCCCCAGACCCCACATTAGCGCGAGTCTTGTGTACTAAGTATGCCCCTTTTTTTTTCCTGCTATTGTGATAATTTGCAACTTCTATTCAATAAAACTTCTATTCTGATTGATTATTTTCTTTAGAAGAACTACATGAGAACTAACTATTGCAATCTCTAGGACCGCATCCGCATATTTATATACTTTTAGTTTCCTGGCTCAAAATGAGACGAGCAACATAAGAACAAATGTTCCACAGTGAATATGACTAATAAATGCATTTTTGCCAAGGTATGCAATTTCGAATGGTACCGCCCAGTATGGGCAGTACGTACCGATACGTGGACCGCCCGCTACCGGGCGAAACGTTTAAAAGCGCCCTGTATCGGACGATACGGGGTAATATCGGACGGTAACGGTCGAAATTTTGACCGTTACCGCCCGACAACTCGGTAACGGTCGATTTCGACCGTTACCGCTCGGTAACAGTCGATTCGCACTGTAACAGTGCTAGAGTGCTCCAACAGTCAAATTGACCGTTGGAGCCCTTTCTCATAGTATTTAAACCCTTCTTCTCCCCTATTTCACTCCATTACATTCTCACACTCTCTTAAACTATCTCAAACTCTTTTTTTCTCACATTTGTGCTCTCCTAAACTCTACAAAATAACGATTTATGACGAATATGATTCATGACGATCAGCACCACATTGATGCATCAATAGGATACGGTGTATCAATACACTATGTCATGAGATAAATTTCATAATTCGATCCAACAAATATATCATATTGATATGCAGATATATAGGATCGAGGACCCCGATCCATCACCCGTGAAGGCCCGTCGTTCGTTTTGGTGGTAGAATCAGCAATCAGGTATATCTACATATGTGATTATTTAATTCATTTGAATTTTAGAGTTTATATTGTAACAAAATAGTCTAACAATTCAAATGATTTTTCTGTAGATATTTCAATATTTATATAAGGACAATCCGTAATGGACTGAAATACGAACCTTACACAAGATATTCTTCAAAGTCCGAAAAAGATATGTGATACTATTCTTACCTAATTTACATTGATTTTACTAAACTTATACAATTACAATATTTATTTCTAACTTATAAACCCTATCCTAATGTTTTTTTTATTTTCATGTATTTTCGGAGGGTTTTACACCTAAATTAGGTGTACCGCTCAATACGCCCTGTCGTACCGCTCGGTACACGGTACTATACCGTACCGAGCCAACCTCAAAATACCGGTACGGTACAGTATTGCATACCTTAATTTTTAGTACATTATTTTGATTCCCATGAGATCCAAAATAACAGAATCAAAATACTGAGTGGATATACTTGCCTGTAAAGCTGCTTCATGAGTTGCAGCCCTTTGGTTGAAGATATCAAGAATGAGAGCAGTTCGATCACATACCCGAACATCCCCACCAAGGGACTTCTCCAAATTGCGCAGCTGTCTGGAAGTAAAGATTCCAAATGTTACCAGGATTAAAGCTACTATGAACAATAAATGCATTGGAACTACTCTTGTCTACAGAATGATATGAAATAAAAGCACACATGAGAAAGAAAAGAACCAAAAGAAGGCAAAGAAGGACTGCTTTTGAAGATCTGCATTGGAGTGTTTATTTCTTATATTAGTCATGCGCTACACAATCAGTCATACTTGTAAACTTGTCCAAATGCCCCTTTTATATTAAAGAAACGTCATCAGCAAATTTTAATGATGAACAAAATTTAACCAGGTTAATAGATAGCATCAGACAGCATTGGTCTTTATATTAACCTTTAACTTAGATATACTGGATTGAAAGAAAAAATTAGCACATCGTTTCTAATACCTATGAGTTTCTCTTCCTCTAAAATGGTGAGTTTCAAGACCGATTTACATTCATAAAATTTAACTAGTGGCAAAATATTAAAAACAAAATTGTACCATCAAAACAACTTTAATATATATTTATTTGCACTTCTTAAAGAGGACATTCCAAAATAATTAAATGCCATGAAAAGAACATATTTTCCCATTTGACACATATTCTGCATTCCCTTTACCTATTATAATATTTATTTTAATTAAGAATATCAATTGCAATAAAGAATTTGAATTGTTCCCACTCTGCAAAGCATGTCATCAAAACTGAGGCATAGTGACATTTTCAGCAAACCTATGAAATTTTCTTATGAAAAAACTATAGAAATTCAATTTTCACAAATTTGTAACTCTTCTCTAAATTTTTAATAATTTAAGTTCTTATTCAACTTTTCTTACTAAATATAATTATTCACTTTTCAATTTTTCTGTTATTTATAATAGTTTTGTTTTAATTCCAAATCAGTCAATTGTTTATATGTTTTAATTATGTTTACATTTTCTTATAATTTTTTTCTTACTTTTATCAATTTTTAATCCTAAAATTGTCTATTATCCTTTTCTCAGGATCAAGAAAACTTATTTTATTATAACTTGGTGATAATTGTCATCAAATAGATACATAACTTCAGCAATTTTACTTCCATCAAGCATTATTTTTTAATTTAGAAGAATTACTTCATGACTTTCAACTTGCTTTCTGTCAAGTTTTGTTAATTGCATAGCATGAATTTCAGTACCATGGTGTGCTCACCAAATTGACCATATTAAACTAGTGCAATTGTTTTCAAATATGCAATATCTGGCCAAAGCATACCAGCACATCAACTCTTTTATATATTTATTGGTGGCATGTCATAGTGTCACCATACCAACATATCGCGATATCACCAGAGAGTAGTTGGTATCCAAGATATAGTTCCCTATTAGAAAGTATGTGAAAAATCAAAGAACAGCAGTTAAAACCACATAGAAAGTCAAAGGGACAAGAATGCAATTTTCTTCATACACAATGGAAGATCATGAAATTAAGCAACTAGCTTCCTATTAAATGATCATAGACAATATTTTATGAGATATAGCTGTCCTCATGACTCAGCTATGCATGTACCTTTGTGCAAATATACTCACGTGCTACCAAACTCAGTTGATGGAGATTAACATAGAAGCTTTTAATAGTCTTGCATTTTTAATCATATTGGAATGACAAACAGAATACATGTTTTTACTTTCAGAATTATGGATATGTGTTTGTGCTTTAAACTGATTAAAATGCATATTTTCCTTGTGACAGTAAATATATGAGAATCTTACCCTGCTGACAGCTCATCATCAAAAATTACAGTTTCAACATCAAGGGCATGAATTGCACTCTTGATTTCAGCAACCTTGCCAGAGCCAATATATGTCCTCGGATTTGGATTAGCAAGCCTAACCAAAAGCTTTGGATCAGTGTGCATAAGTAAATCTTAAGTATTACAGCAGAAGTACCAAAGCAATACAACTGAAAGTCAAAACTAGATAGCATACATCATAGGAGCTAAAAAGTAAAAACCAAGAAAGTTCATTTACCAAGAGACCATATCTCATCGTTTTATATAGCTGAGGCAAATAGCAGAAGAATGCATTAGACTATACATCATAACAACGAGAGAGAAAAAGAAAAAGTGTTGAATGATATCTATTGCCAGATTCGAGATACCCATACATAAAAAGGACAGCCACTGCACAAAAGATTAAATAGCACTGTACTGTCTCTTGCTGCAATTCAGAAACACAAAAAAAAGGGCAGCCAAAACAAGGCACCTGCCAACTCAGTGTCTGGGGAGACTTCATGCAGGCAGCATTGGCCCTATAAGTAAAAGAGGCTATTACTCGAATACTCTACACCAGAAAGCAAAGTAGAAACTTTACCATGGTGCTAAAGCTGGCCCTTTAAAATATTCATACAAAAAGCAATAATTTGCAATGACCAAAGTGGAGGAGAATCCAGAGATCTTTGAATTTTGGATGCATTAGCAACTGCACTAAAGAAAAAGTAGAAGACACAAGGGAAAAAGTTAATAATGGAAGTGTCATCTGGCCACTAATCCTTCTAGAACATGATAGAAAATCATTACCCAGAGAGAACATTAACACCACAAAAAAGTTAACATTTAATAATCCGTTTAGACCTTCTTAAGGTTCTGCCTTTTTGTTTTAATTTCCCCGACTCAGCCCCAGGTTCAAAGCATTGTTAACAATTAAAGAACACCAAAAAAAACTAATATTAAATTGACCAGATGGAAAGCAACCATGAATCAAAGTGCTTGAAATAACCACTCAGAAATTCCTTAAAACAAAGTTTTTAGAAAGCAGATGGCTGTGGCTAGTCGTGTTTTCACAAACTGTTGCTGTGGAGACATACAAGAATCATTTTATGAATCTCAACGGGAGACAAATACACAAAGGTGTACAATTAGCTATATATGACACATTGTGTGAGACTGGATCAGAAGTGAGGAAACTAGTTAGGTGTACATTTTAAACAGAAACAATTGCAGCTAAGTTTCCTTTTTCTCATGTAAGGTTAGAGAAGGGATTTCATGGCAGCTAAAAAACCCTCAACAAGATTATCTTTTTAAGTATATACATCAAAAAATCATATATATTTTGGGCCTTTATAAATGCATACAAAGAACTATCCACTAAATCAGTTTCCATAAGAGAAGGGAACTAACTTTTGATAAGTAGAGCCAACAACTGAAAGTCCAGCAGTATCAGCTAATTGTGCAAGTTCTTGAAGTGATTCCTCGATACCGAATGTGTTATCTTCAGTACCTTTACATTCAACTCCAACAAGGTACGCTTTTTCTTGAAACACCTACAATCTTAAGATGATAATTTCTCAGATTTAAAATAACAAAAAATAAGAAAGTTAAATATCAGACTGCAATTAGGCAAGAAACTTTATCAGATGCTCCTGATAGGAGGGTTTATAATTTATATTACAATAAGTAGCAATCATGCCAAACAAACTTAATTAGGTACACCAGATAAACATCATGACCCAGCCCTAGTCAACTGGTCCTGACTAGCTATTTCATTTACATAGCAAGACTTAATTCAGTGTTAAGTTCTTGATGTTTTTTCGACAAGAAGCAAACTTCCAGCTGACAGAGCTAGAACCATGTTATGGAGTCTGTTCTGTCTTGTTATTCATTTTATTCCAAAAAGAAAAAAAGTACACTTTCTTATGGAAAGTGTCCACCACTTCACTCCTGTGGGTTCATATTTTTGCTCTACACTGACCATTGTGTTTGTCTTAAATATATAAACAAACATATATGAGTGCACATATATATTCTCATTTTCATAAAGCTCCTCCAAAATATCGCAACCATAGGCCTAAAGGTATGAACAGCATGACATCCATTCAGGCCTATAGTGCTGAATAACCAAGGACATCTCATATTTTTCTTGTATATTCTTCCTTGAGATAAAATGGATGCTTTGCATAGCACAAGCACAATTTCTACTAACCATCAGAATACACATGCTACTTCAACACAGAGACAACAATTATTAAAACCATCAAGTTATAAATATGTATAAATACTAGAACCTTAGTTTCGGCCTCCTCCTGTAACTTAATGATATGCATGTTTATTGTTGAAGTTAATTCATGAGTGAATGATCCACTCATGATATTACTCCTTTCTGTGGATTTATCAGTTCCATTCATTTCACTTGTAAGCCGAAATGTGTAATGCAAGAAAAAATAAAATGTCTTATTGAATATTCAAAACTCATTAACATTCTAATTACCACATGTATATCCATTTGTTTCACCCGGAAGCCTAAATATGCAATGCAAGAAACAATTAAATGTATCAATAAATCTTTAGAACTCATCAATATTCTAAATTACCAAATGCTCAAACATGGTTGCTATGACTATAATAGATACTTGCTGTAATGTAAGCAACAAAGAAATGCTGCTTGCAAGCTCCTGTAAATTCTAAAGGAAACATATAACAGAAAACAAAATTGCTGTGTATCACACAAACAGCATCCACACTCCTACAAGTAAATCCACAGGTTGGCTCCAGAAAACATGAAAAATGATTTTCCATTAGTCTTTTCTTCCAGGTAAATCCTTCAACAAGATGCAGAGACACCAACAGTTCACTTATTATGTGAATAGAATGGGATGGACCACTCGAAATGGGTCAGTCTGCATATCGGTCCACGCCCGGACTGGTCCGTACTGCCATTTCATACCATTTAGGATGGCACGGCCATCATTGGTATTAATTACAGTCTTTTACAAACTTTGCAACATATAAATTAAAATTTTGAAGAACCTATAAGTTTGAAACATATCGACCCATTGATTCTAGTCCGACAGGTGGAGGTATGCTTATTTGAGATGTGAACTTCAAATTCTAATTGTATGTTGCCCAAATATGTAACTCTCGAAGCCTAAATTCCATTCTAACTTCTCCATTTTGTTAATTCACTTTATAAACAATATCAAGCGTATCAGTTTAGAGACTAGAAGTCTTTCCTTGCAGAAAAATGAAGAAACTAGTCATTTGTATACATATAAATTTTCTGTGGATTTTACATTTGAATGCGCACGACCTAAAGTCAAATCCTAAAAACGACCTAGTAATAGGATTTCTTGGGCATCTCAGTTGCATCGGGTGATAAATAACCCAACTAAGAAGGAACAAATAGGAGATGAACAAATACAGGAACAAGGTACTGTGAAGTGCATGACCGAGTATTGAACTACACAGATAAGGGGCGTCGCAAGCACTATGTGAATTAATAGAACAGCCCAAATGATTTCTTTGATAATCAGTAAGACTTACGCTCTCCCAATCTATCATAAGATCAAACAAATTCTTCGGAATTCAAACACCAACGAGAACAACAAGTAAAAGGAGGATTGAATACACACCTCCCTCCCGTTACGCAGGGTGTACCTATCGTACCCGTCCTCCTCCTCATCAATCTTTCTCTTGCTCCTGAAGGAAACCTTTCGAACCAAATCCGACCCTTCCTTGCTCGTCTCCGCCACGACACCGTTGGCAACGACCCCATCGGCGGCTTCTTCCAGTTCTTCTTGATCTGATGCTGGAGCTCTCTGGCGATCATCAGTCTCCACCTCGCTGGATTCCTTGAGGACTCCGATTCGGCGGGCTCGGCTCATCCATGGGGTCGATAAGAACTTTATGGGAGGTACGTGGTATCGGAAATGGTGGCCGAAGCCACAGTGGTGGAAGGAAGGGGAGGTTTGGCAGTGAAGCGGTCGGGAAAAAGATGAGGCCGCGGTGGTGGAGGTGACCCGGTGAGGGGTGGTGGAGAAGAAGCAGACGCTCATGGCAGAAGCTCTTCTCCGACGCGGTGTGTGTGGGTGTGGGTGTGGGTGTGGATGTGTGTACAAACGATAAGACCGATGACGAAGATATATAGAAAAAACATAATGTTCTGCATCATAAATATCCCTTGCATACTCCTTTCTTTGACATCTATATAAAGAATTGAAGTAAATACTATGATACTTAAGCATATATATATATATATATATATATATATATATATATATATATATATATATATATATAATGCTTAATATACCCTTTATATATTCTAAAGAGTATTAATATCAATTACAGTTTGCGTTAATTGTTAAGAAATAGTAAGCCCGCAAATAGTTTTAGATTTGCAGGCATACATATGTTATAATTTTTAATTTATAAAAATGAATATGAAAATATTTGCTCCACATATATGTCTATCTGATTTTTCACAAGGATTAATAAAATGAATGAATGAATGAATATTGTTGCTACTTTTGTATTTAACAAATTCTTCCACTTTATTTTTTCCTCCAAAATATTCCTATAAATATAACATACTCTATATAAATATGTCAAATTTGGCTATCAATTTGATTTTTCAAAATTCATCCCTTCTTTTCACAATCTTATCGTCTCAAGCAACCATCAGTATAACTTGGAATCTCGACCGTTGCCTCTTGATAGGAGTCGAGCATAAAAATGTCGAGTTAGCTCCTCGAATGATTTGGCTTGAGGTAAGCCTCTCGCGAATTGAAATAGTAATTCAAGTAATTTTGATTTAGAATACTTTATGGGAAACTTAGTCTCACGAGATTTCTTGCTCAAGTTTATATGAGCTTGAAGGTACATCAGCATCTCGAAGAGTAAAAGAAGTTCCATATCCAAAGAGACCCTTCTCTATGTAATCGATCCCTCGAACCTATATAGCTAGGAGATACACTCCAAATAATATTTTAGTTGGGCGATTTTTTTAGGTATTATTTATATTGACGTGATAGGTTATACCAACTGTTGATCTTTGTTGACTAATTAGGATCAATGTATTGAGCCCTGATTGCTGAAGAGTATTCACCATATTAAAAGTTTGGGTCAGTTTAGTACTTGTGTTTTTCTTGTTATCGATACTTAATAGTTCTGTTATATTAAGTGTATAACTTATCAAAATATGTCATCTACGTAGATGCGTCAGTGATCATGACATTGGCAATTACAGAAGATATCTGGACATTATTAGTAAATACCTCATAAATTTGTTTTGTTTTACTAGATTTTGAAATTTTTTGGTGCAGAAAGAAATTATGTGAGGATAATTACAATAGCTGCAAGAAATAAAATAAATTACAAATTAAAAAGATTTATTAAAGACAAATAACTAAATAACATTAATAAAGCTTTGCCAATGCACTAATATACTTTAATATCTTACTTGTTGAGATCAATAAATATTGAACAACACGTAATTTTTAATAATAAACTTTAACTATAATGTTTATTTTTCAATAAAAGTATTATCTACAGATTTTTAATAATTAAATAATAATTTTAACATGAGAAAACAATAAATTTAAGGGATCCAAATATTCTTGGGCGATTGTCCATGTAAAAATAGTTTTTTGGGGTTTTTCTTCGATAGTATCCCTTTTCAAAATTTTTAGACCACCATCTCGTATTTCTAAAATTTTAAAAATACCTTCCGAAAGCTATTCATAATGTTTTCTCATCCAAATTCAAAAAATTTTCACATCAACTGTTTACAATATTTTATGGGTTATTTTTATTCATAAAATACTATATAATATATTTATTTTACATCATATGGTGTCTTTGATTTAAAAACACTATATAGTATTTTAAAATAAAATACTATATAGTATTTAAAAATATTATATAATATTTTAAATACTATAATGTGTTTTTAAAATACTATATAGGTTTTTACGGATAAAGATTAACCCACAAAATGTAGAGAAATCATGGGTCAACATCGCGAAAAACAAAATCAAAATCAGATTTTTTTTTTAAGTTAAGTATTTGGTCGTTGTACGACAATTGATACACAAGAAAATTACAAAATCGAAAAATCACACATATCATGTTAGTAATGTTACTTGGGGAGATCATATATCCTCGAAATTTCCAAATCTGATGGAGTGGATGAAGAAGAACTCACGTACTCCTCTCTAGCAGTGATCCACACAGCGAACGTAGTGACGATGCTCCTTATATCTCTGTGGGATCTCTCTCTTCACACGCACCGTAAAACTATCCAAAGCCAAGGAGGAGAGGAGGTTGAGAAGAATAAGAAGGGTGACCACTAAAAGTTCTAACCTATGAACCATAAGGTTTCTCTTATTTATAGAGGTGCTAGCAACTTAACTCTTAATGGATCATATCCATATTGGATCTCTATCCAATTATCCAATTGGATCTTATCCATAGGATCCAAACTATGGTTGCGTGAATATCTCATATTTGTATCTCTACTCGTCACAACATTCATCATATGTGTATAACCTTCTAGGCCCGATACCGAGCTGGCCGTAAGTTGATCCTATCATAACTCCTTTTGATATAATGAATTATTATCTCCAAAATAATTTACTTGACTCATCGACTATGGACGTATTAGGCCACTACGTCATAGTTTTCAAATGGTACAGTGGGATCTAATCCATCAGACCTATCTATCTATAGTTACCATGTATCTATAGTCCCTCATTCATCTAATATCCCAAAGACTATATATTGGGCATAGTAATGTCAGGCTCATACAGAATCCTATATGAGTTTCGCTCCAATTGGATTCTCTTAGAGAACTTCTTCTCTCTCAATCCGAATGACCTTGGCTAGGGATTTTGTCTGAGTGAGCACATATGGAATATTCCTCTCGCGATATCGAGAGTGAATAATCCTCTGTTGACACTCAATTGCCTTTGTAAGGTTGGCTGTCATTCCCGAGAACTGGTTGAACTATATCTGAAACTTTCAAACATGTAAGTCCGGCATTAAAGAATGGACCAAACATATAACTAAGACTACAGAATCGTTGTCTAACGTCAAATATCATTAATCATCCAATATTTCATAAGCGGATCAATTAGTGAACTCATTCTCTAATGAGCACATGCACTATATCTTTAGTATCCCTACACGAGCGACTATAAGACTAATCGCCTCCATCATATAGACAAGTATACAGCGCATCGATCTAGCTGGTTATTTCAATGTCCTTCTCGAGTAACCTATGACTGGGATAATTTAGGATATGTATTTAAAGATGAATTAGTCTCATTATTATGATCTTATCACGATCTAATTCTCATTGTATAGATCAAAGGATATCATAATATACATCTATTGAATCTTGGATTTTGATGATGAAACCAATTGAGAGTGTTTATAATTAAATTTGTATTTTGAGTAACACAAGAAGCTTCGATCAGAGAGAGACAATTAAAGCAGGAAAAATCATATTGTGCTAGAGAAAAACATGTCAGAAGATTGGACGTCGAGCCGAAGGATCGGTCAACATATCGACAGAAGGCTTCGGGCCATGAGTTCAGGCATCGGGCCAATAAGAGCAAAAATTATGCCAAGGAAATCAGAGTTGCGGAGGTCAGCTGGCCAATTGAGCAATAGGCCGCAAGAGGGAATGATGCGTCAAAGAATTGGACAAAGTGTTGATAAACCAATGACATGCTGGACAATAGTTGATTCAAGCTTTGTAATAATTATCTAGATCGAAGTAGGTTTTAAGTGTACAGGATTAACTATGATAGTGATCAAGGCATAAAGCAAAATGAAGTCTCGGAGTTAAGAATGAGATTTCATTGGGAGTTCGAGAGTTCGTCAGATGTCTGGACGTTCATCGGAAGTTCTATCGGAATTGACCGAGAAGTCCAGGAGCTTGCCAAAGAAGCTCATTGGAACTCACCAAGAAGATCGTCGTAAAGTCCAGGAGCTTGCCGGAAGTCCACCGGAATATTACCAAGAGATCGTTAGAAGTTCGTCGGAAGATCACCAAAAGCTCGCTAGAAGAAACATAGACTTACGGACTTATTTAGTTTAGTAAATGCCTTAAAATTTATAGTTATTACATAATTAGGTTGGAATTGGGCCAACTCAATTAGGGGTTAATTGAGCCTAAGTTTGGGTTATGTTGGGCCAAGTGAAAGGCCCAAACAGTGACCCAACAGGTGGCACCGTCATGACATAATCTCCGAGATTATGTCAGGCGGTGGTACCACCCAGTGGCAGTGTCAGGCGGTGGTACCACCAGTCTGGGTAGTGGTACCACCCAGATAGTCTTCCAGGTAGTGGTACCGCCAAACTGGGTAGTGGTACGACCTAGTGTCAGTGCTGTAAATGATGGTACCATCAGGACTCGAAAAACCCAGGATGAGACTCTTTTAGGCTCTAAGTTTGAATCCACTTGAGGCCTATAAAGATCTCTCTCATCCCCGGTTAACAAACACAAGAATTAAGAGCAAAAAAGTAGAAAAATGATATTGTAATCTTATGAGAACTTCTCTCAAAAGCTCTAAGTGTTAGTGTAGTTTAAGAGAGGAGTAAATAGGGGTGTAAAGGCTCTCTCCTGAGCCCGCAAAAGGAGAATAGAGTTGTAAATAGGTGGTTGGTCTTTGCCTATTGAAGGAAGACTATTAGTGGATGCTGGTGGCCTCGACGGAAGAGGAATCAGTGGAGTGGATGTAGGTCACGACGATCAAACCACTATAAAATAGTTTACATTTCTATTTTGCTATTTATATTTATTGTAAACCACTTTACTTCCTCGTTACTTTTGCGCACACCCTTTCGAATATATTTTAAGTTAACATCTTTCTAAAATCGGTTTCAACAAACGAAAGATTTTTGAACCGATGATGTTTTTATCCACTACACTAATTTACCCCTCCCCCCCTAGTACCGACTCGTTCCTAAAAGTTAGTATTAGAGCTTCGTTATTTCTTATTTAGTTTAACACCCAAGAGAAATGACTCTTTTCGGCTTTGAAGAGGGTCACTCTCACATTCATCCTCCCATGTTCAATAGGATAGACTATACTTACTAAAAAACTCGGATAGGAGTTTTCTTGCTTTCGTTGAATCTCGATTTATGGAATATTATCAAAAATAAATTTCAAAAGTCTTCTCTTCCGATGAATGATAGGAATGATTTGGAGAAGAAAACTTTTTCTTTGAATGCTAGAGCTATGAACGCTCTATTTTGCGCCTTAGACAAAAATTAATTCAATCGAGTTTCTACTTACGAAATGGCTTTCAATATTTGGCACACTCTTGAAATCACACATAAAGGCACAAGTAGGGTTAAAGATTCTAAAGTTAATATTTTGATGTATAATTTTAATTTGTTTCGAATAGAACCAAGCGAGACTATTGAAGACATATACACCCATTTTATGAATATCGTTAATAGTCTAAAAGCTCTTGGTAAATATTTTTTAAACCTTAAACTTATGAACAAAATTTTATGATCTCTTTCTAAAAATTGAGATTCAAAAGTAACGGTAATACGAGAGGCTAAAGACCTAAACAGCCTTGCTCTTGAAAAATTTATCGGGTCTTTAATGATCTATGAAATGAGTATTATGGCACATGTTGAACATGATAAACTTGAGAACAATCTTCCAAAGAACAAGAAGAATTTTGCAATTAGAACAAAAGAAGACCACTCACTCGAGCGAAAGCTCGATAAACTTGAACTTCTCATAATAAAGCTTAAAATGTTCTTAAAACAAGAATCAACGAACAAAAATCAACCTAAAAATAAGAAACTACAAAAGAAGAAGAAAACATTTAGGGTGGCTTGGGACGAAACGAGTGTAGGATCGGAGCGGCACTAAGAGGGGGGGAATTAGTGCATTAGTGGATTAAAACGTTGGTTTCAACAAATCTTTCAATGACGAAAAAATCGAATCGAAGTGCTTAACTTGAATGCGATTCAAAGTTGTGCAGCAAAGGTAATGATGAAATAAAGCAAGTAAGAAGGTTTGCAGTAATGTAAATAGCAGTAATGAAATGCAAACCAGAGATTACGTCGTTTTTGAAGTGGTTCGGTCAAGTGACCTACATCCACTTGCGAGGCCCCTCTTCGATGAGGCTCCCACCTTCCACTAGCAAATCTCTTGAAAGGGAAGGGTGAATACCCCTCTTACAACTCTTTTACAAGTGGTTCACTCTCTTACAGATTTTCAGCAAGAAAGAAGGAAGTGAACACTAGCAAATTGAAAACAAGACTAGCTAAGACTTTTCTAAGGCCTTTCTCTTAAACAATTACTGCTCAAAAAGTTGTTATCTCAGCTGAGATTTGAGGGGTATTTATAGGCATCAAGAGGATTCAAATTTGGGCTCCAAAATTTGAATTCTCTTGAGTTCCCTGTTGGGTGGTGCCACCGTCACATTCGATGGCGGTGCCACTTGCCTGGCAAAGGCCCATGCACCCTTTTGTTCACTTGGTTGGGCTTCAAACTTAGCCCAAACCAAGTCTAATTTTGGGGCCCGTTGGCCCTAACCAGGATATAGGATTATCTCTTAATCCTAATCCTAATTACAAGTGAACTACATAACAAAAAAAAACATCCTAAGCAAGTTTTCAACCATGAACGCCGAAGTCTTGTTCCATGAAGCTTTCGACCTAACTTCTCCCAACGGACTCCCAAAGAAGCTCCCAACTTGTGATGACTTTAATGAGTAGCCGAAGCCTTCTCGGTGATCTCCGTGAACCTCCGACGATCTCTTCCGCGAACTTCCTAAAATTCCGGCAGTTCCCAATTTCTTCTCTCAGTTGGTTCCTAAAAGATCTCCGACGATTCTTCGGACTCTTAAACGTCCATCGAACTTGACTCTGGTATTCTTGCTTTGTGTTTTCTGGTTATCGTAGTTAATCCTGCACACTTAACTCAATAATATAGATTAGATCAATTAACCCATCAATTGATTTTATCATCAAAATCCGAGATTCAACAATCTCCCCCTTTTTGATGATGACAATCAATTGATGACGGAGTTAAACATAACTCCCACTATCTTTATGCCATATTATGAGAAGGTAAAAACACTTGAATTCTATCCCATTGAATTCAAGCATAAACCGATAAGTTCTAACTATAGAACTTATCGTTATTCTCATTAAGCATAATGTAAATGCGAAACTTCGATGAAAATCCTTTTCAAGTCGAAAGATAAGAGACAAATGTTACTCTGACAGAAGATAAAGATTTTCAACATGAATTTCATGATATACATGTTAGACATGCTTTCAATATGATCAATCGATCTTGCGATATTCTCAAAGATTTTGCAAGGCATATAAGACATTCATCGATCGATCACTTTTCTCAAAGATTTTGCAAGGCATATTCTCAAAGATTTTGAAAAGCTTTTGCAATTCATATAAGTCATGCTATTAAAATAATACAAGTCATCACTTTTCTCCCCCTTTGTCATCAACAAAAAGGGAATGAGACTTGAAGCACATAGTATGTCATACAAAGATTTTATCATTCAAAATTAAGTATGCTAAAATATTTATGCAGAGTTCATCTTAAATGAAAATTCAGCATTCATTCATATTATCAAATCTCTTCGTTCTATAAGTAACAAAAGTTGTAGATGTACAAGGAAGAGATTAGGATAAGGCAAAAAACGTTTTAAGTAGTAACTCCAATAAGTCAATATCATAATTTGAATACAAATTCATTCAAATTCAATTCGTCAACTTGAAACTCATAATTAAGCCATCAAAATCAATTTCGAGATTCAAAATATCATAAAATCATTAATCTTGATAAGATGGGAGAGGTGTTTGACTCAAGATAGGATAAGAAAATTTAACATGTCATTAGAATCAAAAGTGAAGGATCAGTTCACCAAGGAATGGAGAGAGAATGAAAAATTTTACGAAAAATCCATTCAAACAAGTTTATTGTTTAGGGACACTTTAACATACCTAATTCACTTCTAATGAATTCAAATTGGTCTTCATTCAAGGCTTTTGTAAATATATCTGCTAATTGATGCTTTGTGTCAATGAATTCTAGAACAACATCATTGTTAAGGACATGATCACGTATGAAATGATGCCTAACGTCGATGTGCTTAGTTCTAGAGTGTTGAATTGGATTTTTAGTAAGACATATGGCACTAGTATTATCACGTTTTATGGGAATGTTTTTAAAGTGAATTCCATAGTCTTCTAATGTATTTTTCATCCAAACAACTTGTGCACAGCATGCACTTGCAGCAATATATTCGGCTTCCGTCGTAGATAGTGCAACTGAATTTTGTTTCTTGGAAGTCCAAGAAACAAGTGCATATCCTAAAAATTGGCATGTTCCGGATATACTTTTTCTATCTATCCTGCATCCGCCAAAATCGGCATCCGCATAAGCTATTAAATCAATTTTTTCAGATTTTGGATACCACAATCCTAAATTTGGAGTTCCTTTAAGATACCTAAATATTCTTTTAACACTTTTAAGATGAGATAATTTAGGATTTGATTGAAACCTAGCGCACAGTCCTACACTAAACATAATATCCGGTCTAGTCGCGGTAAGGTAGAGTAGACTACCTATCATTCCCCTATATGTTTTTTGATCGAAATTTTCACTATTTTCATCCATATCTAACTTAGTCGCAGTACTCATAGGGGTGTTTATTGCTTTTGAATTATCCATGTTAAATCGTTTTAACAATTCTAATGTATATTTAGATTAGTTAAGAAATATACCATCACTAAGTTGTTTGATTTGTAATCCTAAAAAGAAGGTCAATTCACCCATTAAACTCATTTCAAATTCATGACTCATACATTTGGCAAATGATTCACATAGTGATTCATCCGAAGAGCCAAAAATAATATCGTCAACATAAATTTACACAATAAGAAAATTATTTTCAAAATGTTTAATAAACAATGTAGTATCAACCTTGCCTTTAGTAAAATTATTTAAAATAAGAAATGAACTAAGTCTTTCATAACAAGCTCTAGGAGCTTATTTCAAGCCATAGAGAGCCTTAGTCAATTTGAATACATGATTAGGAAGAAGAGAATTTTCAAATCCGGGAGGTTGTTCGACATATACTTCTTCGGAAATAAAACCATTCAAGAAGGCATTTTTGACATCCATTTGAAATAGTTTTAAATTATTACTACTAGCATAGGCAAGGAGCATCCTTATGGCTTCTAATCGAGCCACGGGAGCGAAGGTTTCTTCGTAATCGATACCTTCTTCTTGGTTGAAACCTTTGGCCACTAATCTAGCCTTGTTTCTAACCACGATACCATTTTCGTCTTGCTTGTTTCTAAAGACCCATTTAGTACCAATGACTAAATGGTCACTAGGTCTAGGAACAAGCTTCCATACCTTATTCCTCTCAAATTGATTCAATTCATCTTGCATTGCGATAACTCAAAAATCATCTTTTATGGCCTCGTCAATGCATTTAGGTTCGATTTGAGAAAGGAAGGTGGCGTTGGCACAAAAATTCTTGAAAGAGGAACGAGTTTGAACCCCTTTTGATGTATCCCCTATAATTAGCTCCTTTGGATGAGCATCTATATACTTCCATTCCTTAGGTAAGGAAATTTCGGAAGAAGGTGCATCCAAGTTGCTATTTTGAGGAAGGGGTTCATTTAAATTCAAATTATCAAAACCAAGATCATCATCAAAATTATTTTTCTTTAAATTTGAAACTTCATTAAAAACTACATGAATAGACTCTTCTATTACTAAGGTTCTTTTGTTAAAAACCCGAAAAGCCTTAGAAACGGAAGAGTAACCAAGAAAGATGCCTTCATCGGATTTAGCATCAAATTTTCCTAAGGCATCCCTTTCATTTAAAATAAAGCATTTACAACCGAAAACTTTAAAATAGAAAATATTTGGTTTTTTGTTATTCCATAATTCATAGGGAGTTTTTGATAAGGATGGTCTTATTAGGACTCTATTCATGATGTAGCAAGTCGTATTTACAGCTTTGGCCCAAAAATACTTAGGTAAACTATGTTCATTTAACATAGTTCTTGCCATTTCTTGTAGGTTTCTATTTTTTCTTTCAACTACTCCATTTTGTTGGGGATTCCTCGGAGTGGAGAAGTTGTGATTGTATCCATTAACTTCACAAAAATTTTGAAAGTCACGGTTTTGAAAGTCACAAAAAGTTGTGATCACTCCGAATTGATGAAATCATGAAACCTTTTTCGTTTTGAGTGAGTTTACAAAATCTAGATAAACACTTGAAATAATCACTTTTGTGAGCTAAGAAATAGGTCCAAGTATATCTAGTATAGTCATCCACAATTACAAATGCATATTTGCTTCCTCCTAGACTTGTCGTATCAATTGGTCCAAATAAGTCCAAATGAATCAATTGTAATGGTCTAGTGGTGCTAATTTGAGTTTTTGATTTGAAACTAGTTTTTATTTGTTTACCTAGTTGACATGCATCGCATACTTTGTCCTTAATAAACTTTATATTTGGAATTCCTCGCACTAATTCTCTAGATGAGATCTTAGATATTAGTTTTATGCTTGCATGGCCTAGTCTCCTATGCCAAAGCCAAGCATCATCATTTAAAGTAGAGAAGCACATTTCATTACTTAGTTCATCAAGGTTGATGGTATAGACATTATTTTGTTTTAATGCAATCATAGTCATGTTATGGTTTGGTTTTTCAATAATACATACATTTGATTTAAATCTAACGATATAACCTTTATCGCATAATTGACTAACGCTCAAGAGATTATGTTTCAATCCATCAACTAGTAAGACATCATCAATAGAAAATTTTAATTTGTTATGTATGGTTCTCTTGCCAATGATTTTCCCTTGGTTGTTGTCTCCGAAGGTGACGTACCCTTCTTCTTTGCTAGTGAGCATAGAGAAATGAGATGGATCTCCAGTCATATGTCTTGAGCATCCACTATCTAAATACCATCTCTTGCTCCTAGTTTGTGATGGTATATGTTTCTACAAGAAAGGATTATTTTTAGGTACCCATTTTCTTTTGGGTGCCTTAAAAACTTGTTCATCATATTGCATAGAATTGATCATGGTTCCTTTAGGAACCCAAATTAGTTTGTTCGGACTAATTTTCTTGAATGGACATTTATAAGTTTTATGTCCATATTTGCAACAAAAGTAGCAATGGCTTTGGTGCCGAACATGTAAGACGGGGCCTTTAATGAAGGTGGTTGGATTTTGGTGAGGGCTTCTCACAAATCCGATTCCATTTCTTTTAGGAACGTGACCCTTATTTGTAAGGATCATGTTCAAAGATTTGCTATCAACCTCGAATTTCTTCAAGGTGTCCTTAAATAGCAAGTTCTCCTTTTGGAGAGATTCTAGATCATGGCATTTTATACATGGAGCTAAACTATCATGATATTCAGTTTTTAATTTATCGATATCACAAGTGAGACTATCATGCTCCTTTTTTAGCAATTTATATTTTTTACTAATTGTCTTACATTCATCAAATAACTCATGGAAAGCATTTAATAATTCATGATAAGGTAAATCTGCATCAATTAAATATGTTACCTCTTCTCTGATGGCCATTAGGGCGTAATGAGCAACGTGCTCGGTGTTGGACTCCTCTTCTTCGGACGCGCTTGAATCATCCCACGTTGCTTTGAGCGCCTTCTTCTTCGATGTTCTCTTTTTGGCTTGAGGACAATCGTTCTTGTAGTGTCCCGGTTTTTTGCATTCATAGCAAATCACTTGGTCCTTCTTTTGTTCAAATTTATTTTTTATATTATTTTTAAATTTGTTCTTCCTTAAATATTTTTTAAATTTTTGAGTCAAAAGTGCAATGTCATTGTCACTGTCCTCATCACTTGATGTTCCTTTCAAGTGGTCTTCTTGTGATTTAAGTGTCATATCCTTCCTGTTCTTTGGAAGGGGGTTCTCGAGCTCGTCATGAACTTGACATGTCATTTCGTAGGTCATTAGAGACCCAATGAGTTCTTCAAGTGGGAATGTTTTAAGGTCTTTGGCCTCTTGAATGGCCGTAACTTTTGGATCCCAACTTTTAGGGAGGGATCTTAAGATTTTAGTTACTAGTTCAAAGTTAGTAAAATCTTTACCAAGATCTTTGAGTCCATTGATGACATCCGTAAACTGGGTGTACATGTCTCCGATGGACTCACTTGGTTTCATTCGAAAAAGTTCATAAGATTGCACAAGGATATTAATTTTGGACTCTTTCACTCGGCTATTGCCTTCATGAGTGACCTCAAGAGTTCTCCAAATATTAAAAGCCGAATCACAAATTGAAACACGATTAAATTCATTTTTGTCTAGTGCACAAAACAAGGCATTCATAGCCTTTGCATTTAAAGCAAAAACCTTCTTCTTCGATTCATTCCATTCGCTCATCGGAAGAGAAGATTTTTTAAATCCGTTTTCAACAATAGTCCAAAGCTCGAAATCCATAGAAATGAGGAAGATCCTTATCCAAGTCTTCCAATACGTGTAATTCGACCCATTAAACATAGGTGGACGTGTGATAGAGTGTCCCTCATGCATGCCGGAGTAAGCCATCTCTCTTGGGTATTAAACCAAATATGAGAGTGAGCCTTGCTCTGACACCAATTGTTAGGATCGGAGCAGCACTAAGAGGGGGGGTGAATTAGTGCAGCGGATTAAAACGTTGGTTTCAACAAATCATTCGTACGATAAAAATCGGAATCGGAAGTGCTTAACTTGAAAGCGTATTCGCAAAGTTGTGCAGCAAAGGTAATGATGAAATAAAGCAAGTAAGAAGGTTTGCAGTAATGTAAATAGCAGTAATGAAATGCAAACCAGAGATTACGCCGTTTTTGAAGTGGTTCGGTCAAGTGACCTACATCCACTTGTGAGGCCCCTCTTCGATGAGGCTCCCACCTTCCACTAGCAAATCTCTTGAAAGGGAAGGGTGAATACCCCTCTTACAACTCTTTTACAAGCGGTTCACTCTCTTACAGATTTTCAGCAAGAAAGAAGGAGGTGAACACTAGCAAATTGAAAACAAGACTAGCTAATACTTTTCTAAGGCCTTTCTCTTAAACAATTGCTGCTAAAAAATTGTTCTCTCAGCTGAGATTTGAGGGGTATTTATAGGCATCAAGAGGATTCAAATTTGGGCTCCAAAATTTGAATTCTCTTGGAGTTCCCGATGTTGGCGGTGCCACCGTCTGTCAGTGTTAGACGCTGACAGTGCTGGGCGGTGCCACCGCCAGACCCTTCGGTTCACTGGTTGGACTTCAAACTTAGCCCAAACCAAGTCTAATTTTGGGCCCAGTTGGCCCCTAACCAGGATATAGGATTATCTCTTAATCCTAATCCTAATTACAAGTGAACTACATAACAAAAAAAACATCCTAAGCAAGTTTTCAACCGCGAACGTCGAGTCTTGTTCCGGTGAGCTTTCCGACGAACTTCTCCCGACGGACTCCCAGCAAGCTCCCGAACTTGTGATGACTTTAATGAGTAGCCGAGCCTTCTCGGTGATCTCCGTGAACCTCCGACGATCTCTTCGGCGAACTTCCGAAAATTCCGACAGGTTCCCGATTTCTTCTCGGTTGGTTCCGGCAGCATCTCCGACGATTCTTCGAACTCTTAAACGTCCATCGAACTTGACTCCGGTATTCTTGCTTTGTGTTTTCTGGTTATCGTAGTTAATCCTGCACACTTAACTCAATAATATGGATTAGATCAATTAACCCATCAATTGATTTTATCATCAAAATCCGAGATTCAACAACGAGCTTATCCGAAGACGAGTAGCAAACCAACGAGGGCAAGGTGGCGAACTATGTTTTGACGGCTTTCGTCAATAAGGTAAGTGACTCGATCGAATATCTTTT
Organism: Musa schizocarpa; assembly: GCA_900464855.2. Taxonomy (NCBI): domain Eukaryota; kingdom Viridiplantae; phylum Streptophyta; class Magnoliopsida; order Zingiberales; family Musaceae; genus Musa; species Musa schizocarpa. The sequence continues at coordinate 30,752,853 of LS990920.1, read as the reverse complement.
TCCTTACCATGAAATTATTTAGTGCTTTTAATGATTATATATATATATATATATATTTATTTATTTATTTATTTATATATCATGATAATTACATGTTTTATGATAAAGGAACAAAATGTTAAAATTAAATACTTTATGTTTAATGAAATCATATTTGATAATTTAATGATTTCATTATGCACGATGATTTTCTATTGCTTTTCTATTTTAAACATGATGGATAGTTTTCATATGAAAAACTTAAGCATACTTATATGAAATCAATCACATAAAACGAAACACATAAAAAAAAATATTATCATTGGAATTAAAATGATAAATCAAATATCTTGTTTAAAGAAGCCTTATGTTTAATATATTATATTTTTTGGACTTGATGGTTTTTATGATGAAATTTATTTTTCGATCCTAAATATTGATGCATGTTTTTATTTAGCATAAAAAGACAAAGACATGCTCGTATGAAACAAACAACTTCAAATGAAACACATAAAAAAGGAATACATTTTCCATCTCTATCTTATTGATTTTTCGATAAAAGATTAATGAATCCATATATATTATGCTTTTGTGAATCTCGTGGACTATGAAAATGATTTGATGACTTTGAATGAGTTTTATCGAAATCATAATTTCTCAAGACTTATAACATGAAATCTTTTATGAATCAAGATCTCATTTTTTATGTTTCTCTTTGTCATTTACTAAAGAGAAAAATAATCTAATTCATAATTTTGATTTCTCGATATTTGATATTTGATTTTTTTGTAAATCAAGATCTTGTATTTGATCTCCTTTGCTCCTTCATGTCATTTACTAAAGAGGAGAATTTTGTAGATGAATCATGAATTTTTTGAAATTATAACTTTTTTTAATTGAGACATTATGCATTAATCAAGTTCTTGTGTGAATCTATTTACGTTGCTTTCACTGAATTTTTTGAAAAGTGATTTTGATGATTTAAATTTGAATTTTTCGATCGAATCATTAACTTTCTTTTGATTTCTCTACTTGAGCTATCTTATATGAGAATTAAAATATTTTCTGATGATTTCTTCTTACCAATTACTAAAGAAGAGACTTATGCAAATAAACTATGACCTTGATAATGGTTTGAAATTATGCATGTTATATGTTGAAGACTTGAAACCATGTTTTGGTATCATGCATACCCAAATAATGTTAATTTGATAAATTAAAAATGAATGATGATTTTTCTTTTGATTATAACTTATGATTTTTTTTTGAATCATCATCTTAATTTCTTGATATTTGATACATAAGATTTTTCTATGAATAAAGATCTTGTTTTTGAACTCTCATGTTTCTTTTTGTTATTTACTAAAAGGGAGATTTACCAAGATAAATCATGTCATTTAGTATCATGGCTTAATCCTTCGTGATCTTTGATATTTTATCTTTTATGATATGATTTATATGTTTAATTCCTTGAATTCATGAAGTGTATCTTATCACTAAATTTTTCTTGATATCTTATATGTGATGACTTGAATATTTATACTTTTATGATATTCTCCTCTTTTTACATATAACAAAGGGGAGAAAATAAATAATGAATGTTCGGTATAAACAATCATGAACTGATAAATGCTTAAAAATATTGATTTAATGAAATATCATGAATACTTGAGTATCATATATGATATATATATAGTGATGATTGATTTATTTTTGGTATCATGCATGAAGTAAGAATGAAATATAAGGTTTTAAAATTATATATATATTAATTTAAAATTATAACAATATACAAATATATTGAAAAAGGATTGATACTTTAACTTTGTCATGATTTGAAAATTAATATAAAGAGGAAAGAATTACAACATTCTATTCTTCCCTTCATTTTGATAATAACAAAGAGGGAGAAAAATTACTAGCTCAAAAAATAAAATTTGGGAACTTGCACATTGTAAAAGAAGCAAAAATTTGCTAGCTTCTAAATTACAAGGAGAAAAACTTATAAGGAAGCAAATAAATTACAAGAAGAAAAACTTATAAGGAAGCAAAATTGCTAGCTTACACTTCTGAAAAGAGAAGAAAGAAAATTACTAGCTTGCATGATGATAAAACTTGATATTATGTTTATAATGCAATGATTTAAAATTACATATCTCTAGTACTTAATAGTTGCACTTCTCCTTTTTGTTGATGACAAAGGGGGAGAAGTATGTTGATTTTATGCATGATTTTATGATGATATGTTATAAATTTTCATTGCCTTGACTTGAATTCAAGATTCTATCAATATGACATATTGATAGGGGGAACTACGTCATCATAAAAAAGGAAGAGATTATTTAATCTAATATTTTGATGATAAAATAAATTGAGAGTGTTTATGATTTAATATGTGTTTTGAGTGACGCAAGAAGCTTCAATCAGAGAGACAATTAAAGCACGAATAATCATGTTGGGCTGGAGAAAAATATGTTAAAAGATTGGACGTCGAGTCGAAGGATCGATCCATGTATCAACAGAGAGCTTCGGGCCATGAGTTTGGATATCGAGCCAAGAAGAGTAGAAATTACACTAAGGAAATTGGAGTTATGGAGGTCAACGTACCGATAAGGCAATAGGCCGCAAGAGAGGATTATGCACCGAAGAATTGGACGAAGTATCGATGAACCAATGATATACCAGAAAACAATTGATTCAAGCTTTGTAATAATTATATAGATCGAAGAAGATTTTAAGTGCGCAGGATTAACTATGATAAAGATCAAGGTATAAATCAAAATGAAGTCCCGGAGTCAAGAACGAGATTTCGTTGGGAGTTCGAGAGTCCGTCGGAAGTCCGGACGTTCATCAGAAGTTCTACTAGAATTGACCGAGAAGTCCAGGAGCTTGCCAAAGAAGCTCATCAAAACTTGCAAAGAAGATTATTATTGTGAAGTCTAGGTGCTTGCCAGAAGTCCGCTAGAACATTACCGAGAGATCGTTGGAAGTTCGCCGAAAGATCGTCGAAAGCTCGTTGGAAGAAACCTAGACTTACAGACTTATTTAGCTTAGTAAATGTCTAAAAATTCATATTTAGCACATAATTAGGTTAGAATTGGGCCAGCTCAATTAAGGGTCAATTGGGCCCAAGTTTGAGTTGGGTCAAGTAAAATGCCTAAATAGTGACCCAACGGTGGCACTATCGTGGCACAATCTCCGAGATTGTGTAAGGCGATGGTATCACCTAGACACAGTCTTCCAGACGATGGTACCACTAAACTGGGTGGTGGTACTATCTACTATTAGTGCTGTAGGTGATGGTACTGCCCAACATAGGCGGTGGTACTGCCAGGACCCGAGAAATCTAGGATGAGACTCTTTTATGCTCTAAGTTTGAATCAACTTGAAGCCTATAAATACTCATCTCATCCTTGGTTAACAAACACAAGAATTAAGAGCAAAAAAGTAGAAAAACGCTATTGTAATCTTACGAGAACTTCTCTCAAAAGCTCTAAGTGTTAGTGTAGTTTAAGAGAAGAGTAAGTGGGGGTATAAAGGTTCTCTCCTGAGCCTGCAAAAAGAGAATAGAGTTGTAAAGAGGTGATTGGTCTTCGCCTATTGAAGGAAGACCATTAGTGAATGTCGGTGGCCTTGACGGAAGAGATATCGGTGGAGTAGATGTAGGTTACGACGACTGAACCACTATAAAATTGTTTACATTTCTGTTTTGCTATTTATCTTTATTACAAACCGCTTTACTTGCTGATTACTTTTGCTGCACACCATTCCGAACGTATTTCAAGTTAACATCTTTCCAAAATCGATTTCAACGAACGAAAGATTTTTGAACCGACGATGTTTTTGTCCACTGCACTAATTCACCCCCTAGTGTCGACTCGTTCCTAACAACATCCAGGTAATATGTGATAAAATGCTAATAATAATAAGCAGAGAGATCGTCAGATCATATCACATGTGTCATCACTCACGTGATTAGCTTGTACAACATATATAACTAACACAAAATATTATAAACAATTTTAAATTTGGATGAGAAAAAATGATTTCTTAAAAGGCATTTTTAGAACATTAAAAATAAAAAATAGGAGGTGATTGTTTGAGAATTTTGAAAAGGGATACCACATGCCAAAACAAAAAAAAGATGGTATTTTCTCAAGTAATCATCGAACATTCGGCATAAAATTTGATGGCTAGAATATTATATTAAGGACATAAATTTTTATACCTAAAATATTATTTTAGTGTAGTAGAAACAGTTATCAATTTTTAAAAACCTATAGCATTATATTTTTATCGTACGACACCTTTTACCGGGAGATATATTTTTTAAAAATCATAAGATGGTTTAGTCCAATTTAGACTCATTTCAAATCTAGTCTGGTCACAATGAATTGAGTTGAACTTTGTTATATTTTTGAATTAGTGTCACCCAAGTATAACACGAGTGTAACTCGAATATAATTAAGATATTTTTATCACATCAATTAAAATTTCTTGAGAAGTACCGATGTATGATTCTAAAATATTTAGTATCTTTTTTTAATTTTTTTATGATTTTAAAGTGAATAAATTTTTAAACATGATATTTTTGGGAATGGGTGATCGATTATAATTTATTAAATTTTTATCAAATCTATCCAAACTTCTTTAGAACTACTAAGGTAAGATAATAACATGTTTAGTATTATTTTTTATTTTTTCATGAATTTAGGACATTTAATTTTTGAAATATAATATTTTTGGGTTAAATCTATGATCAAGTGTAACTCTTTGAATTTTTACTAAACCTACCTAAATATTTTTGGAATTACTAAGGTGAGATGTAATATATTTAGTATTAATTTTTTACTTTTTAAATGAATTTCTAATGATTAATTTTTAAAATAAAATATTTTATAAAAAATAATATATTTTTAATATGTTATGTTAATAAGTGTAATTCGAGTGTAACAGCTAATTTAGCTAAAATATGAGAAGGATGAGACAAGTATGGGTACCCATGGGGACGTGCCTTTCATGGGGATGAGGATGAGGATGCGAAACATTTTATATTACCCACATAAATATGAGACATAAACAATTCCTCACTCTATACTAATTCTTGTACCTCCAATTCAGTAACAGCTAGTTTTTTTGTTATTCAAATTAGATTGAGTAAACCTTGATTAAATCGATTATGATTTAATTAATAATAATTTGGTTCACTTGAATTAAATGAAATATCTTCTTATTTAATAATAGTAACTCCTCACCTAATCCTTAATCATAGGCAGCATCGTGACAGTTATTTGAATTTATCTTTATCAATCTTTCTCTTCTCTCCATTAATAAATAAATGATAATTTTTTGGGTAATCGATAGCCGCAAACGATAAATAGTTTTATCTTTTTATTTCTTCTCTTCCTATCAGACACTCTTCTTTTTTTTTTCCTACATCCTTACTCGTCGCGGTCTCTCTCGTCTCGTCCACCCCATGACTTTACGGTACATCCCTCATCCCCTCCCATTGTGCCTTTCCTCGATCCTTTTTCATCTTTTCATATCTTTCTTATGAGTTATGATTTTTTATTTATATTTTTATATTTTATTATATATAAATTTAAATATTATTAGCTAGATTTGATAGTAATTTTATTTTTTAATAAATAAATAATTTAAATTAAATAGGATATGGAGAATTCGTAGGTTACTAGCCCCTGTTATATTTAAATAGGGAATGCCATAGGGATGAGAGATGAGGACAAACATGATAGAAGCATTTTCTATCCCACTGTTGACATTCTTAAGGAGGAGGAAGTGACGAAAGTGAAATTGGAGGAGGAGGATGAGGAGAGAAGAGGAGAAAACCAAGAGTGAAAATGAGAAGGCGAAATCCGAAGGAGACAAAGTAAAGATGGTAATTTAAAAAAATCATGGATAATCTAGGTTTATTTAAATTAAATTAAATAGTTAATGTTTAGTTAAATCATTTTGATCCGATTCATTTAAAAAAATTAATTCAGTTCTAAAAAATCAAGTGAAACATAATAAAAAATAATTTACAGGATTTAATGAGAATATTTTGATCAACAGTACCCAGTAAAAACTAAATACTAGATCTTTTTGGTAAATTATCTAAAAATAATTCCAATGATATAAAATAAAATAGTTTGTTTTATTTTTTGATTTAGAACTTATTAATATCGTAATATTCGTATCCATCTTAACGCTCCGACTCCTTGTGCTGCATTGAAGCGGCGTTACTGAGATTCCCAAAACCCCAACCTTTGGCGCTTTTAGACACGTTTCTCTTCTTTTCTCTCCTTGCCCGTTTCTCTCTCTCTCTCTCTCATGAGGCGATCCCACTCTCTCCTCCGTCCCGCTTTCTCGAGCGCATGGCCTCCCTCCCTCCGTCCGCCATGTCTCCGTCCGGTCGCTTCTGCCCACCTCTCTACCGCATCGGCCCCCCACCAGCCCACCGAGCGGGTCTCCGCCATCGTCGACGAGATCTCCCGCCTTTCCCTCCTCGAGGTCGCCGATCTCACGGAGGCCCTCCGGACCCGGCTGGGCGTCGAGCAGATGCCGGTGATGGCCATCATGACCCCCGGCATGGGTGCCGCCGCCGGCTTCCCTGGACCCGCCGGTGCCGCCGGTGCGGCGCCTGAGGAGAAGGAGGAGAAGACGGCGTTCGATCTGAAGTTGGAGAGCTTCGACGCGGCCGCCAAGATCAAGATCATCAAGGAAGTGAGGACCTTCACGGACCTGGGGCTGAAGGAGGCCAAGGAGCTCGTGGAAAAGGCCCCAGCCGTACTGAAGAAGGGGGTGCCCAAGGAGGATGCGGAGAAGATCGTGGAGAAGATGAAGGAGATAGGTGCTAAAGTTGTTTTGGAATGAAGTGGTTGTTAGGTAGGATCTCCTTCTCTGTTACACAATTTTTTACCTAATCTGCTAAATTTTGGGATCAAGAAGATAAATGGGTGGAATGGATTCTTCATTCGGTTAAAGCTCATTCCCTACCTGAACATTTATTTGATGTAAGCTACGCCAACTTATTTTGCAATATCATCCCTTTCTATTCTATGGAAATGACCGAGTTTTGGGGTGAAAAAAGCAAAGTTATACAAGGAGTTGTTCCTTCTTGTCTTGTCCATCTATAATGAAACATGTGTTCGGTGAAAAGTAGGCACCTTAATTTGTTGTGATATTATCTCTTAGACCAATGGATTCTTGTAATCACGCCAGCAAAATTTAAATGAATGGTATGATTCTTGTACTTTTTTGTGCTTAGTTTTTTACTGAAACAGGCATTAGGCAGCAACAACTTTACATTAGTCTCCTTGTATTATTACCAACTGTTCACTGAATTGATAACTAAATAGTCACTGAAATAATGTTATAGGGAACTTGTGTGTCTATATGGAAACTGAAAACACATTGTTCCTGAAGAAGCATGTCAAAGGGATCTGTTGTGCCAGTTCATAACTGAGTGATGATACATGTGCCTGTTTACTGACAATAATATTGGATAAGAACTAAATCAACTTTCTTACCTTTTCTTTTTGTCATGACTTTATTATACTACTATATGATTCCTGGAACATGAAAGATATGAGCTTTGTTCATGGAATTTCTTGTTTAATTGCCACAAGATTTTATGTAGGTTTGATTAGGGGCATGTATTTGTAGATTTTATACACCACACTAGATCTTAACAATTTGAGTTGTAATTTGTGTGCAAAATTAATTAAAATCTGAAGTCAACTCTTGATTTTTAATTTAAATTTGTTTAGGTTACCAGCAAATTTGAGTTACTTGTTATGTGCACATCGTAAAGTGCCATGTAATTCTGTTGGAAAGAGATATTGAACTGGATGTTCTCCATGTTCAGATGCATGAATTGTTTGATTTCCATACTATTGTTTTAGCTTTTAAGCATATCCTGTGAACTTATTGCAGTCCAAGATCAATTGCATTTTAATTTCACACTATTGTTGTAAGTTCATGCTATTAGCACTGAAGAAAACAAGTGACTTATTGATCATGTTGCTAAATTAATGCTGGAGTAGTTTCCACAGGTAAAGATGAAGGAAAAACTGGTTATAGAAGAGTGATAAGGAAGATAAAGATTAAAGCGGAAAAAGAAGAGAAGTGAAAGCAGTGTTTTCTTTTTTTTTTTTTATAATATCAGGCATGTCACATTTTTTAATCTCCTAACAGTTCCCATAACTTCTGCTGCACTATAATCATTACTGATCAACGGTCCTTCTTTTTATCATGTAGTCAACCCTAATTTTTTGACAAAATTGAGTATATGTAAGATTTTTTTTCGTTAAAGTATTTTGGACTAGTGGATAGAAACACATGATGCAAGGTCTGCCATACCGAATCGTACCGCCCTATCACGGACAAACTTCTAAACAGGGTGTTTGATGTAATGCTTATGTATGTCCATGTCTTTTGGTATGTCCATGCTTTGTATAGCATGTAGGGGACGGCCGAAGGCTTGATAGTCCCATTTTAGTTGGGTCGGTGGCCGCTTTAGGCTTGTAAATAAAGGTTGTGTCATGTGGACACGTGTGAGAGATTGTTGGTCTGTAATGGACCATTTTACCTTTTGTTGTGCAACTGTTCAGAGCTTGTAAAGTCTGTTTGTAATTTGCATTGTCTATAAAGTGTTTTTCGGAGATGTTTGCTTGTGGATCCCGAGTGAGGCCTTTTCTCTGTCCTGTTTTCTCTTTTGTGGGACCTAAGGGACCATGGGAGGCTTCGGGGAGACTGACCTTTGCGGACGAGAAGACACACAAGGGTGCCGTACGACTTAGGCAAAACCAGCTAAGTCCGTGACAGCCCGGTACGGGCGGTACGTACCGGTCCGACAGGCCAACGGTATGCGGACCGCCCCGGACCGGTCCGCACTGTAGCAGTGCTACAGTGCTCGGTACACCGTACCGGTACCGGTACCGAGCCCGGGTCAAAACGCCGGTACGGTATGGTACGGCAGACCTTGACATGATGTATCCTTTGTGTACCCCTAAACTATATCTATAGATGATATCATAAGAGTTTAGATGATAGAAAACTTATCTTAAATCTATTATAAATCAGGTCTTGTGTAGATGAAAATTAAACTACACCTAATCTAAACCTAGTTGCATCAAATCATGTCAGATATACACCATCACATCCTTGTGATGCATCTGACAATATTTGTGCTGTATAAATTGCTCCATCTTTTGGAGTTTTCTTTCATAAATTCATAAGAGGAGCCATTTCACTATGTAGACATTGTTAGATGTTGTCCAGTCTGCTTTTATTTCTAATAATAAATGCTTTAATTAATTGATATACGGTAGGATTCAAGGTTTTAAATCTCAGTCTGGTACCAATTTTGATAATCTACCACACCAGTATGGTTCTAGTGTACTGGATGGTATACTGACTTGTATTGTTTGGTATTGTCAGAAAAACCAACAAAAATACAATATTGACTAGTGTTGGACCATATGATTCGATACTGGTACTCTGTTGGACTGATAAAATACCAACCGGTGCACACTGCACTGACTGGTATTTGAAATCTTGGTAGTATTCTTTAATAATGTGGTATAAATGATTTTGAAAAATAATTTATGATATCTTGATGATTGACTCTACACGCATTGGAATTTTGATGAACGCTGTTGTACATCAACTCTTTTTCTGTTTCTAATTGTTCTTCCCCGATCCACTCCAAAAAAAATGTGCAAGTTGTGCAGCTAGTTGAAATAGGTTCAACCAGAGAACATGTGGAGGTGAATTATCACAAGAACCATGACATGATCTGATTCAGCTGATTAAGTTTGGATGATCACTATCAGTGCGATCAAGATTTGGACGATGACTACCGTTGCTCACATATCTAATCTGATGCTGAATGATGGAAAATTAATGACAAATCATGAGGGAAAGATTTATTTATGCTATTAAAGATACAAATCCTCCCTAAAAAATACATACAATTTTATGACCAAACAAGGCTCTTTCATGTTTTCAAGAAAATCATTAACAATTGAAAAGTATCTGATTATTAGTTCTTAAAGGACATTTTGTTGTGTCATGAACATATGAACTGTTAATTGAGAAACTGAATGTCTAAGTGCATGGAATTATTACATGCAATGAATCAGTTTGTACAAGAAATTGGTCTGGAAAATTAGTTAGTGAAATGTTGTAGCTATCTCAGGTAAAGCTGGAGTGTGTATCAACCAAGGATCACAATACCGAATGATACCGCTCGTATTGTGGCCTTCGATGTCTTCGCCGAATACCGTAGATAAGGAGAAAATCGCTTTCTTCTCCTCATTTGACATAACGAGGAGAAGAAAAGGAGGCGACGTCGTCGAGGCAGCGTACGCCTCCTTTATATATATATACGTACCGAGTGGTACGCTATGAGTGTACCATACTGCTCGGTACACTGGTATCATACCGTATCGAGCAAAGCTCGATACGTCGATATGATACGAAATTACGAACCTTGGTATCAACCATTGAAGAACATTTGACTCATAACTTCTAAGTGGCATGCTTCTGTTTCATGGAAGAACTAGTATCCTAAAAAATCCAGCAATGACATGTTATATCATGGGAACTACTAACATCAGATGAATGAGGTTGCATGAGAATTGTTTTTGAAAATATTTAAAAGGTTGGAGGTGCTGATATTAATTCTTGACAAAGGGTATCATGGCTGCTGCTGATGTTGTTCATAATATTAGCTGTTGAGATTAATGGCTAGAATGATGGGCTATTCCTTCATAGAGCAATACAGTCACTTTTCGAATTTAATCTAGACATATTGATAATGAGGGTTGGCTAGTGAGGCATTAACGTGTGTGAATTTATTAGATTATCCTATGAATGTTTAATATGACTATTTATTAGTGGTGCACTATGCATTTGGCATTTGTTACAAAGGTGCTATCTTATTGCTTTTCTAAAGATTCTTGCCATATGCTTGCCTTGTGGAACCCTTTTTTTTTTCTGAAGCAATAAAAAAAATCTGATTGCTTTCTACATCTGAGGCTTTTCTTAAATTTATTAGGTTCATTATTTTAAATTTTTTTTACTCTGGATATACTTGAGATGCGCACTAGTAAATGTTTTGTCTGACCTTCTGAAATGTTTTTGTTTTTGAGAAGCTGCAACCCTGTTCCTGCATGAGATATAGGATCCTTACAGTACCTTTCTTGTATGCCGCACCAGCTGAGCGTTTGTTTTCTCAACATTTGCCCGATACTGTCTTTCTGGGTTCAAAGTTCACCAAGGTGATTTAAAAGCATGATTGCTTTTTTATTAATATGTTATCAATAGTCATACAAATCAATTTATTTTTATTAATTTATTCAATGATACTAAGCTGAGTAATATTGGTCTAGTCCCCGATATACATCCAATGACTTGCCGGTATTGGGTTGATATTTAGATCTATGGTCAAGATTTGCTTTATGATGCACAGAATTGCTTGGAGACAATTAACAGTATGTTAAGTGTTATTCGCTGTTTAATCTTGCACTGGAGGTCGGTGGATGGTGTGTTTGGTTTGTTTTCAAGAATTGGTGAGTTGATTACAGTAACTTGGTCTTGAGCATTTCAGGTATTGCAATCAAAGGCTAAATATATCCAAGTTACTAATTCGTGTCCTGGTATTGTTAGATGACATTAAAGGGGTTATTTGACAAAAAATCATGGACATTTTTCAGTGGCTAATTCGTGTATTATGAATGATTTTACAAAACCTTTAAGGTTCCAAGCATAAGTGCATGCCAACAGCATGCTGGTGGTGCATTGACATTGGACAGTTTTGTGCTGAAATATTGTTGGCATTTGACCAGCTTGTGACTGGAAATAAAAAAAGCTTTGACCTAAGATTCAATGAGTTTGTACCTACTATCATAAGTGGTAAATTGATGCTATTGTATTAAAACTAAGTTTTGGTTAAACCGCATTCAGCCATTGGTCTTGTCTTGTGACTACTACTCAATTTTAAGGTCTTCTTAGAAGAATGGCACAAATCAACTAGTGAAGTGAGACTGCCAACCTGTGGATGTAGTTTCAACTTACTAGTGCTTGCTTTGTATTGTTTGTTCACATTTTCCAGGTTGACGACTATCTCTGTACATATATCACATGGGGAATATACAATGATTTAGTCAACACTGATGCTATATCTTTTGTTCTTCCATTCGCTGGGTAAAGTAATATTATAAGGGGCTGGTATTCTTGGATTGTGGACAATTAAGTTGTTTCAGTTGGCCTCATTTACCAAGATGTAAATGGAAGTACGCTTTCAGGTAAGATTATTTATGGGTCACTTTTGATGGAAGCACAAGATTTGCTAGACGAGATTACTTTGGAGTAAAGCTATATCTCCAGGGAAAGTAAGTGGAGATTCATTTGTAAAGACTGGTAATGGATGTTGTTGTAGGAAACAGATAATAGGATCTTATATGAAAATTCTGTCCAGGCACAATACGAAATAGTACAGATGCAAATAGATAACAGAAATTTGCAGTCACAAAGAATGGTTTTTTAGAAAATTCTGATTTCAGCTATAGCTACTGCTGGATGCAAGGAATACTGGAAATATCGTAGCTCCAAGCTGCTACTAGATTATTTCTGTTGGCAAAAGCTCTGTCAATGAAAAAAGGTATTACATCCCATGTAAATATCGGATGTAGTTTCATGAGGTGGTCAGATCTTCCGATTTTGTAGTTACATCACAAATATTTTCGTACAGGCTAAACATTCAAGATGATGGCTTGGTGACGTTATCTGATAAAATTATGGTGCTTCTATCATGCCACTGTGATTGACTATATGAATAAAATTTGCTAAACAATCAGCACAAGAGTTCCCTTTACCAGACACGGTTGGCTATCCAAGGAACATATTGGACTGAAAGACGTTGATCAGGTCCTTGAGTCTGATCCCATCATAATTCTCCTACAGCAGCTTCTGGTGGCGGCTCCCTTTGTCTTCAGGTTATTTCAGAATATTATTAGCTTAGCAGTTTGAATTATACTCTCTGAAGAAGGGCTTTAAATTACTTGACCATAAGCCACCTCTATATAGGAACTTTGAGAGTGCTTTTTAATATGCTCAATAACTATTTTCTTCTCTACTATGTTTTGTAACAGAAGTTTTATTTTTTTAATTTCAAATTAAAACGAGGAAAACAATCTCTGCATCTTTAAAATTTTCAGAAATCTATAAACTTAAAAGCACCCATGGACAGCTGTGATCACTAGTTACACACATTTATTTATCTGTAAATTGAATACTATAGTAAACAACTAATCTTAAATCAAGAATATTATAATTCAACTATAATATAAATTCAAGATTTAAATTAATATTCTTACGTTCTAACATTTGAGGATAATGAAAAACATTCAAGCATTATTCGTATCCATAGTTTATAATCATAGGTTACATTAATAATTTATAAAACTTAAAGTCAACTCAACCAAACATTAGCCACGCTTATAAATTCATCAGTATGAGAATCTATATAACCACCACAAGTTCATATTATCATAAAACTAAATTTAACATTCTAAAATCCCAAACATAAACTATATAACCACCACAAGTTCATATTATCATAAAACTAAATTTAACATTCTAAAATCCCAAACATAAAATATCTTTTCAACGTTTATAAGATACATCAATTTAGATTTGTTGATAATATTTCATTATATGTAAAATGTACTTATACAACAATAACATAATAATCCACAAAGATTTGCCTAAAATCTGAATAGTTTTTTACTATCTCAGCTCAATTCAAACATTTCAGTTTGAATTTATATAGTAACCTAAAAAATTTATATAGTAACGAGATAAGCTATAAAACTCAACAAGTGACTAACATATCAATGACGAGAGATATAGTTCAAACAACTTTGGTATCAAAATTGTAAGGTAGAGATAAAAAAACTCATATATATCATTCATTATATATAGAATTACAAATACCATTTTATTCGAAATATATTTTATTCATAATAATGGAGTAAAGAGTAATTTTGGAGCATATTGTTTGAGTAAAAAAATATCTCGGCACTCTTCAATGACGCAAAAAATATTTCGAAGCATATCAATAGCGTATTAAATATTTTGGAGCATATCAATCAACAAATAAGAAACATAAGCTCAAATATCATATTTGACATTGCATTTATTTCATTTTTTATCCAAAATATACATAGAAACTCATAAACAATACTTTAGATATCATATCAAAAACATAGAGGGTGAAGTGGGATCATAACATAATATGGTCCATCCATTTCTGAATGACCATCAAACATAAGTCTCTTATTGAATCTCAAATTTTGATGATGAAATCAATTGATGAGTTTATGGACTAATAAACGTTTGAGATAAGTGATGCAGGAGAAACTTCGATCATGAACTTGAACCATTGAAAGACATATCGTTGAAGTAGGAGAATCAAATGTTGGGCCAAAGAGCATCATGTCAGATATTGGACATCGGGCCGAAAGGGTCAAGTATTGCGCTAAGAAGATCAGATGTTGTGAGAGGTTAATATGTTGATGGATCAGGCAATACATCGAAGGAAAAGATGATGCATCAGAGATTTAGATGAAGTGCTAGATGAATAGATGACATGCCGGATAATGTGTTGAAGGCTTCATAATTATAATTAGAGTTGTTAAGTCTTGATCTAAGTCTTTTAGAGTCTAATTGAATTAGTTTTGGGGTGTAACCATGTCAACTTAATTAAAAGCCCATTAGGCCTAAACTAGGGTCTAATTGGGCCTGTTATAAGGCTAATTCAGCGACCTGGAGTTAGGTAGGGTGGTGGTACCACTTGAGAGCTGGAAAGCATAGTTTATACTTTTTCAAAAATCTCGATGGTAGTATCGCCCAAGCAAGCAGTGGTACCGCTAGAGCTCATGTTCCTAAGCTTTGTCAGGTGATAGTACCACTAGAGTCTAAGTTCCCAGGCTTTGTATGATGGTAGTACCACCCGGCGTAGGCGATAGTACCGCCAGTACCTCGAAACTCGAGGATTTAAATTTTTAACTTAATTTTTTAAGTCATTTGGGGTCTATAAACACCCCACTTATGCTTGCTTAGAGAAAGTATGAAAACCTTATGATTTAAAGTGTGTAAACTTTCTTGAAAAGTATTAAGTCTCTTCCTCTTTAAATTTAGAGGTGGGGAGTTATGAGGTTTTCTTATAAAAGAGAGGTACGAAGGTTCTCTCCTAAGCTTGTGAAAAAGAGAAATGTAACTGTTAGGATCAAGAGCACTAAGAGGGGAGGGGGTGGGGTGGGGTGTGGGGGCGGTAAATTAGTGCAGTGGATAACTTTCGATGATTTAAAGCGACGTTCGTACGATAAAAACACTTTCGATGAAAAACCATTTCGGAAAGTTCTTCAACTTAAGATTAAGCGAAGTACAGTTGAAGAAAAGCGATGTAGGCAGTTTGTAGTTAGGATAGAGAGCAGAATGTAAATGTAAATCAATATTTAGAGTGGTTCGGTCAATCTTGACCTACATCCACTTTTGGCTTCCTCCTCTAATGAGGTCACCGACGTCCACTAGAGGCCTTCCTTTAATAGGCGAAGGCCAACCACCCTTTTACAGCTTTACTCCTTTTGACGGGCTTAGGAGACAACCCTTACATATTTTCACTCCTCTCTTAAATTATCAAAACTTAGATGAAAAGAGGGAGAAGAACTTTTGGCCTTTTACGACACTTTTGAGCTCTCAAATTCTCAGAAAAAGATTAAGATTTCAGGTGCCCTTTCATGCAGGAAAGGGTGGGGTTTATATAGGCCCCAACTGGTTTGAATTTGGAGCTCAAAAATATCATCTCCCGAATTTCCAGGGTCCTGGCGGTACCACCGCTCAGCTTCGCTCGGAGACCGAGCTCAGGTGGTACCACCACCTGACAGGGGCGGTACCACCGCTTGGCATTCTTGGGAGACTGAGTTCCTAGGTGGTGCCACCGCCGGCCAGGAATTCTAGGTCCGAATGGGCTGATCCATTCAGCCCAATTGTCCCCAGATTAAGTTAATGGGATCACCTCCCATTCCTAACTTAATCTACATGCTAACTATGATATTTAAGACATTAATACTGTAACTTGCTCCAGTGCGTCAATCGCTTTTTCCGGCAAGCTTCCGGTGAACATCCGACGAACCCTCGGTGATGCTCCGGCGGACTTCCGGCAAACTCCTGGACTTGCGACAATCCACTTGGCGAGTTCCGACGAGCTTCTTTGGCAAGCTCCTGGACTTCTCGGATTTGTTCCCGTAGAACCTCCGATGACCGTCCGAACTTCCATCGAACTCTCGAACCCCCAACGTGATCATGGTCTTGATTCCGGCGTAACTCCTACTGCATGTCTTACTTCCATCGTAGTTAATCCTGCACACTTATCTCAACATATGGATTAGATAACAAATAACAATTGATTTCATCATCAAAATTCAAGATTCAATAGTAACAAGGGTAGTTGATCTTCACCTATTGAAAAGAAGATCGGTAATGAAAGCTGATGGCCTTGAGGGAAGAGGAATCGGGAGTGGACATAGATCGGGACAACCAAACCATTATAAATTTGGTCTGCATTTCTCTTCATGCTTTTCCTTGCTATTACTAACTGATTTAGTTACTCACTACCCTTACTCATATTCTAAGTTAAACGCATTTTCGATACGTATTTTTCGATAAAAAATTTCAAATCGAAACTTTATTTTGAAAGATTAATTCACCCCTCCCTCTCTTAGTGCCTTTATGATCCTAACAGTTGAATCTCAAATTTTGATGATGAAACCAATTGATAGTATTTATGATTTAATCTACGTTTTGAGTGACGCAGGAAGCTTCGATCAGGATGAGACAATTAAAGCAGGAAGAATCATGTTGGGTCGGAGGAAAACATGTTAGAAGATTGGACGTCGAGCCGAAGGATCGGTCGACATATTGACAAAAGGTTTCGAGCCATGGTTTCGGGCATTGGGCTAAGAAGAGCGGATGTTGCACCGAAGATATTGGAATTACAGAGGTCAACTGGCCAATTGGGCAATAGGCCGCAAGAGAGGACGATGCACCGAAGAATCGAACGAAGCGTCGATGGACTAATGACATGCCGGACAACATGATTCATGCTTAGTAATAATTGTCTAGATCGAAATGTGTTTTATATGTGCATGATTAACTATGATAGAAAGGCATAAATCAAAATGAAGTCTTGGAGTCAAGAACACGATTTCGTTGGGAGTTCGAGAGTTCGTCGGAAGTTCTACCGGAACTGATCGAGAAGTCCAGGAGCTTGCCAAAGAAGCTAATTGGAACTCACCAAGAAGATCGATGTGAAGTCCATGAGCTTGCTTAGAGTCCGCTGGAACATTGTCGAGAGATCGTCAGAAGTTCGCTGGAAGATCGTCGGAATCTCGCCGGAAGAAACCTAGACTTATGGACTTTGTTTAACTTACTAAATATCTTAAAATTCATAGTCAGCAGGATTAGAATTGGGCGAACCCAATTAGGGACAGTTGGGCCAAGTTTGCTGTTCCGAAGTTTTATATAAAATAAGTTTAGATAAAATAAGTTTTATATAAATTAGAGTTCGAAGTTACAAACAATTTAGTAACAAAAGGTAACAGAACACCATCTCTATTTTATAGAATCTATTGGGTCAATTGAAATAGATATTTGGGTAGGCATTTATATACCAAGCAGTTTAGTATGGAAAGGTTAGAAATTATGATATTTGTTTTATAGAATTTATAAGATCAATTAAAATAAAAATTTGAGTAGTAATTTGAACTTCTAATATTTCAATCAAGGTATGAAAATCTTGAGTATACTTTTAGATAAAATAAATTTTCTCCAAACCACAGTGTAAAGAGTTATGTCTAAAATAAGACAGAAATGTCAGAATCTAAAAAAAATTACATTTCACGGTTTTAGATATGAAACTAGGTAGGTATCATATGAGTGTTCTAACTATTTCCTATGGTGATTTTAATCTCTATTTTTAGCTTGATTATGTATAATTTCAAAGATTGGCTAAGATGATTGAATTGAAGGGGAAGATATCCTGAGCAAGGCTTTTAGTACCTTCATTTTAAGATGAGATGATCCTTGTGTGGGCAAAACAAGCTTCTTTTTCCCCACTATTTTAGTACCCTCCTTCCATATAATCAGGACGATCAAATTTGTCTGGTGCTAAACAAATGTTTTGAGATTTCAATTGTTCAGAAACACTATAACTAAGTTTCAATCAGAGCAAATTTCCATCAATAATTATAGGTTTTGAGGTTTCATAAAATGATTTATTTGAGAGTGTGCATGATTTTGAATGAAATTAGGAAGATTTTATCATAGTTCAAAATAATGGATATAAATCCTTATTTTTCTCACTTAGCGTTAGAATTAGATGTATATATCTTGAAAAATATTATAATATTTTATTCATTTAGTGTGAAAGAGTAACAAAAGAAAATGTGAGACATTGTTCAGTTATAATTGGTTCCATTTAAAGCTAAATTAGTTTGATTAAAAATTAATCAACCAATTATCTTTTCTGATAGGAGGGCCATTTGATCATCTTTTTGTGGACAAAATAAAAAAAAAAATCACCCAAGAATGAATCATGATGTAAAGAAAATATTTTTATTTTTTCAAAATAAAAACCAAAACTAAATTGAAGCTGAAGAAATTTCGAGTATGGGTGGGCAAAACAAGATTCTTTTCTTTTCTAATTCTCCCCTTCCAGATTATTGGGCCCAGTCAATTAGAGTTGGCCGCGTGAGAAATTGCGTGTTCGTGGAAGATTAGTCACGCAGACATCATGGAGTTGGCCGCGTGATGAATGTTGACCAAGCCATTATCGCCGACGCGGTAAGCACAAGGAAACTGGGAAGAAAGTGAGGTCACCGCGGCGAAGACACGGCTTGTGTTCACGGTTCGCCTATTAGTCCTCCTCGGCCTTTCCCCTTCTTCGCCACAAACAGATTGCACTACTTTGCCTTTCTCTCTGGATCTTCTTCCGTCTGCACTGCTCTTTCTCGAGCTAGTCCGAAGGAGGAGGAGCAGATCATGGCGAAGTACATGGAGATGTTGGACATGGGCGTGCGCATCGCGGCTCGGTTCCACTCTCACTGCCCTCAGACGGCGCGCATGTATTACAAGCCGCCCTCCTCCACCTCCGACGACACCGCCCGTAACTCCTCTTCCTCCTTCGCCACCACCGCCCATCCGGAGATCTTCACTCGGGCTGCTGCTTCGCTGATGGCTCCTCGGTCGCCGGTGGCCTTCGGTAGAAACGGCGTCGGCTTGGAATTCATTCTTGACACTGTCTTCTGAAGGTTGCTGATGTGGGAAGACACAAATTTTTTTGTTTCTTGAAAGAAATATGAGACTCAATTCTTTTGTTCCCTCTTCATGCATGCAGATTTTGTGGCATGCGAGAGGGTCTTCTTTTTATTTTTATTTTTCAGACAAGAAATAAAATAAAATGATGGTTGCTACTAAGAGGTGGGGAAAAACCAAACTTAAACTAAGAAGCAACACCCAATGGAAGAGTCTTTAAAAAATGTAGAGGGTTAATGTAAACAGCCTTACCGGCGAGCAAAGCAAAGAGGTTTCGACTTTTCTGGAATCTTGATTATGTAGGTTGAGAAACAATAATTCTAACATGAAGTTAAATGCCATACTTTTTAACTTTATTTTTTTAATTATTGAGGCCTATAAATATTCCACTCTTTCTTGTATAAAAAAAATAAAATTATGAATAAAAATCTTAAGATTTTAGATTATAAAAATATTAAAAAAATACTAAATATAAAATTCTTGAGGATTATGAGACTCGTAAAAGTTGTCTCGTAAACCTATAAAAAGGAGAAAGGAATTGGTGGATGGTCTTTGCCCATCGAAGGAAGACCGTTAGTGTACATTGGTGGTCTTGACGGAAAAGAAATTGGGAGTGGATGTAGGTCACGATGACTGAACTACTATAAATTTGGTGTGCACTCTCTTTCTGCTCTTCATTACTGTTATTTTCTGTTTTAATTGCTTATTATGTTTTCTGTTTTAATTGCTTATTACATTTATGTCAAGTGAATCACACTTTCAACATCATTTCTGATATGGGTTTCATCGAATCAAACTTTCCAAATCATTCAAGTTTTCTAAATCGATGTAATGTTTATTGTGCTAATTCACTTCCTCTCTTAATGCCAATTTCGATTCTAACAAGTCTAATTTTCCATATTTAGTGTAAGGGGTTAATATGTAATTATCATGCTCATTTTTTTATTTTTTAAAAGTACTAGAGAGAGAAGCATGATCCTTTTTTTAATACTTTATATTTTTTATCAACTAATTTAAAATCATCATATAATTCATGAAAAACATTTTATAATTCATCTTAAAGTAAAAGGGTTTTGGTTGAGTCATTTACCGAGTCATCGAAAGCCATCAAAACTTAATTTGCTACTTTGTCTTTAGTTTGCTCATCGTCTTCGAATGCACTTGATTCGTCCCAAGACGCCTTGAGTGTTTTTTTTTTTTTTTGGCAATCTTTTCTTTTTAAGTTCATTTTTATTCTTAGATTTTTATTTTATGAACTTTTTAAATTTACTTGTGAGGAGTTCAAAGTTATCATCATTTGAACTTTCACTCGAGTAGTCTTTTTTCATTCTAAGTGCCAAATCCTTCCTATTCTTTGGAAAGTTGTTTTCATGTTCATCAAGTTCATCATATGCCTTGCACATTATTTCATAGGTCATTAATAACCCAATAAGTTTTTCAAGCGAAAAATTATTTAAGTCATTTACTTCTTATATTACCATTACTTTCGAATCCCAATTTTTAAAAAGAGATCGTAAAACTTTATTAACAAGTTCAAAATTCAAAAAATATTTGCCAAGAACTTTTAAACTATTGACGACATCAATAAAATGAGTATACATGTCAATAATAATTTCACTTGGCTTCATTTGAAAAAAATCAAAATCATGCATTAAAAGATTTATTTTAAACTCTTTAACTCTACTTGTGCCTTCATGTGTAATTTCAAGAGTGTGCTAAATGTCATATGTAGTTTCACAAATTGAAATACGATTAAAATCATTTTTGTCTAAAGCACAAAATAGAACGTTGATAGCTCTAGCATTTAAAAAAAAATTTTTCTTCTTCAAATTATTTAATTCGTTCATTGGATTATAAGACTTTTGAAAACTATTTTCAATGATATTTCATAAATCAAAATTCATAGAAAGCAAGTAAACTCTCATACATGTTTTCCAATAAGAGTAGTCCATCTTATTGAACATAAGAGGACGAATGATAAAATGACCTTCTAGATTACCGAAAAAAATTCTCTCTTGGGTGTTAAACCAATGGAGAGAAACGTGGCTTTGATACCAACTGTTAAGACCAAATTAGCACTAAGGAGGGATGAATTAGTCCTTTTAAAAAATCACATCGGTTTAAAAAATTACATTCGATAAAAACTGAGAATGAAAGTGAGCTCAACTTAGAGTAAGTATAAATTGGAGTAAGCAATAAAGGTAAATAGCAAAGGAAAAGAGCACACCGGATTTATAGTGATCCGATTATCGTGACCTACGTCCACTCCCGATTCCTCTTCACTCGAGGCCACTAGCTTCTACTACCAATCTTCTTTCAATAAGCGAAGATCAACTACCTTACAACTCTTTTGCCTTTTGACAGGCTCAGGAGAGAACCTTTACTCTCCCTTTTTACAAGGTAACTAACACACACCTCCCTTAGAACTACTTTTAAGGAAACTCAATATTTTGGTAGAGTTTTCTTAGTTTTTTCCTTAAGAATTCTTGCTCCTTTCTTGCTGCCCAAGTGAGGTATTTATAGACCCAAAATGGTTTAAAAAATGGAGCCAAAAATTTAAATTCTAGGTCTTTCGAGTACGGGCGGTGCCATTGCTTGCACTAGGTAGTACCACCGCTTGCTAGTTTGACATTGGATAGTACCACCGCCTAGTTTGGCAATACCATTGCTTGACACATTGATATTGGGTGGTACCACTACCCAATCTAGTAGTACTATCACTTGATAGCCTAGAAAAGTATGCTCTTGGCTTTTCCAACTCATAAGTGATTCTACTTGTTAGTCATATGTGCCTTGCAAGCCAATCACGTGAGTGATGGCACGTGTGACTTGACACACAATCTTTTACTTATTATATTTTAGCATTTATCACTTTATATTACTTCTTGCATATATGTATAAATATATTGTGATGTCCATGGATCTGTGCAATAAGAATTAGATCATGATGAGATCATGATAATGAGACCAATTCACCTTTAAACATATATCTTAAATAATCCTGGTCATAGGTTACTCGAGAGGGACATCGAGATAATCGGACAGACTGGTGTGTTGTATACCCGTCCATATAATGGATGTAGTTGGTCTCATGGCTACTCGTGTAGGGACATTAGGGATACAATACAAGTGCTCATTGGAGAATGAATTCATTGATTGATTCACTTATGGAATGCTGAATGATTGATGATGCCTTATTGTCAAACAATGATTTCGTAGTCCAAGTGGTGTATCTAGTCCTTAGACTTGAGATACCAAGGATGTCCTGTATGAGTGCTCTATTATTTGATAATAGACTTATAGGTTTGGATGTCCCAGATCTAGCACAGCCGATCATCGGGAGTGACACTAAACTTACGAGGGTTATTGTGTGTCAATAGAGGATCATCCACTTGTTGAATCTCGTATTTTGATGATGAAACCACTTGATATGTGTTTATAATTTAAACTGCATTTTGAGTGATGCAGGTCTACTCGATCAGGATTAGACAGTTAACGCAGGAGGAATTGACGTTGCACCGGAGGAGATCATGTCAGGATATTGGACGGCAGAAGGCTTCGGACGTTGGGCATCGGGCCAAAGGAGAGCGAAATTGAGCCAAGGATATCGGGGTTATGGAGGTCAACTGCCGATTGGGCAACAAGCCGCAAGAGAGGATGATGCGCTGAAGAATCGGACGAAGTGCCAACCAATGACGTGCCGGTCAACAGAATGTCAATTCGCGTTGTAATAATTGTCTAGATCGGAGTAGAGTTTTGGCTTGCATGTGCAGGATTAACTACGATAACGATGAAGACATAAAGTGAAACAAAGTACGGAGTCAAGCACGAAGGATTCGTTGGGAGTTCAAGAGTTCGACGGAAGTCCGAAGGATCGTTGGGAACGCTATCGGAACTAGCCGAGAATGAGTAGGGAGCTTGCCGAAGGGTTTTTCGGAAGCTCGCCGGAAGGTTCGTGGGAAGTTCGCAGAGTTCGCAGAGAAAGATCGGAGCTTGCCGAAGAAGCTCATTGGAACTCGCTAAGATCAAATCGTGAAGTTTAAGAGCTTGCCGGGAGTCCGCAGAATGGTTTCCGAGAGTTTATCGGAAGACCGCCGAAAGTTCGCCGGAAGCTCACCGAAAGAAGTCTTGACTTATGGACTTTGTAATAGCTTATAAAATATCTTTAAATTTATAGTTAGCATGTTAATTAGGGTTAGGATTAGGTATTAATCCTATAACCCAAGTAGTGGCCAAATGGGCCCGAGTTCGGACTAGTTTGGGCCAAGATTGAAGCCCAACTAGTGGGCTGAAAACACTGTAGGCGGTGGCACCGCCCAGTGCCCGATAGCTGGGCGGTGGCACCGCCCCTGACAGGCACCGCCCCTGACTGTAGGCGGTGGCACCGCCCAGCACTGTCAGGGTCAGAAACTAACAGGCGGTGGCACCGCCAACATCGGGAACTCCACGAGAATTCAAATTTGGAGCCCAAATTTGAATCCTCTTGAGGCCTATAAATACCCCTCAAATCTCAACTGAGATTACAACTTTTTGAGTA
The DNA here is from genome assembly GCA_900464855.2 of Musa schizocarpa. Taxonomy (NCBI): domain Eukaryota; kingdom Viridiplantae; phylum Streptophyta; class Magnoliopsida; order Zingiberales; family Musaceae; genus Musa; species Musa schizocarpa. The sequence goes on along the minus strand of LS990920.1, from coordinate 30,728,954 downwards.
GCAATTGATTGTGAGAAAAGTCTTAGAAAGTCTTAGCAAGTCTAGTTTTCAATTTGCTAGAAAAGTTCTCCTCCTTTCTTGCTGAAAATTTGTAAGAGGTTGAACTATTTGTAAAAGGTTGTAAGAGGGGTATTTGCCCTTCCATTTCAAGAGATTTGCTAGTGGAAGGTGAGAGCCTCATCGAAGAGGGGCCTCGCAAGTGGATGTAGGTCATTTGACTGAATCACTCTAAAATCGGCGTAATCTTCGGTTTGCGTTTTGTTTATGCATTTATCTTTCTGCAAACCTTTACTTTGCTAAGTTCACTGCCCTCATCTTATTACGTACGCTTTCAACGCAATTGAAACGGTTTCAAACGAAACATTATTCTTATCGTACGAAAGATTTATTAAAACTGAAGTTTTAATCCGCTGCACTAATTCACCCCCCCCTCTTAGTGCCGCTCCGATCCTAACAATTGGTATCAGAGCCCGGTATTTCTCATTTCGGATTTACACCCGAGAGAAATGGCTCTTCATGGCTTTCAAGAGGGCTTATCGGTTTTTCGTCCACCGTTGTTTAACGGATTGGACTACACTTATTGGAAAACTCGAATGAGAGTTTTCTTGATTTCTATGAATTTGGATTTATGGAATATTGTTGAAAATGGTTTTCAACTTCCCTCTAAACAGATGAACGAATGGTCGGATTTGGAGAAGAAGTATTTTTCTTTAAACGCAAAGGCTCTGAATGCCTTATTTTGCGCTTTGGACAAAAATAGAGTTCAATCGGATTTCTACATGCGAAACGACTTTTGATATTTGGCAAACACTTGAAATCACACACGAGGGAACTAGTAGAGTCAAAGACTCGAAAGTTAACATTTTAATGCATGATTTCGAGCTTTTTCAAATGAAGCCGAGCGAAACCATTGTTGACATGTACACCCGTTTTACGGATGTCGTCAATGGTTTACAAACTTTTGGCAAATGTTTCTCAAATTTTGAACTTGTTAGTAAAGTTTTACGACCACTTTCTAAAGTTTGGGAATCAAAAGTTACGGCAATACAAGAAACAAAAGATTTAAATATTTTTCCACTTGAAGAACTTATCGGCTCATTGATGACATATGAAATGGTGCGCAATGCACATGATGAACACAATGAACACTTGAACCACCTTCCAAAGAATAAGAAGGATTTTGAACTCCGGACAAATGAATACCACTTGAGCGATGACTCAAGTGATGAGGACAATGATGAACTTGAACTTCGAACACTAACTCTTAATAAGTTCATTAAACAAAAATCTAAAATGAACAATGAACTTGAACGGAGGAAAAGGCTAAAGAAAAGGAAGGCACCCAAGGATGAATCAAGAACTTCCAAAGGTGAAACGACGAATTGGGCTTTGATAGGCTTCGACTACAAGGTAAGTAACTCAACTCTCTTGAATTATTTTAAAATTACATAATACTTTCATGAGTTATTTTTAATTTAGTTTAGGATTAATTTTTTTTTAAATTACATGTGTTATGCAATAAAATGTTAGATATAAATCTAATGCTTATACACCTAGTAAGATTAATCTTATGTATATGCTTGAGAAGCAAGAATGTATATTTTGACGATTTCCATATTGATTTTCAATGACGATGCATGTCTTTTGAATGGAAGGCTTGATGATTTTTTTTATGAACCTTATCTTTGGTTATCAAACATGATGTATGGTTTTGACATAAGAATAAAATTTGAGCATGCTAATATAAAGTCAATCTTATAAATTAAAATTAAAGAAGTTTTAGTTATCTATAAGAATCATTCAAAATTATGTTGAATGAAACCAATGCAATAAAGTTGTCATGAAAATGTTGAAATTTTGATACCATGATTTGATGATTTTATGTAAGAGATTTTAAAGTAATATATAATGATTTTTGTAACTTATTGGTCTTGATGGTTTTATGATGAAATTCATTTTTTGATCCAAAACATTGATGCATGTTTGAAAGCATGTTAACATGAGATTTTATTGTGAATCAAGATCTTGTTTTTTAAACTCCCATGTTTCTTCTTATTGTTTACTAAAGAAGAAAATTTTCGAAATGAATCATGATTTTTTTTTTTGAAATTATAATTTTTATGATTCATAAAGAATTGAGAGATTAAAAAAATCTATCTATGTTTTTCTTTTTATAAATCTCTTGAAAATAATTTTGATTTGATGATTTGAATTTAAATGAGCTTTATCTTGATTTTTTGAGATTTATAACTTGAGATTTACTCTATAAAAATCAAGATCTTGTATCCTCAATGTTACTTTTTAGCATCTACTATCCAAATGAATTATGATTGGTATTATTGCTATATTTCTTCTTATCGTGTACTAAAGAGAAAATTTTCCTAAATGAATCGTGATTTTTCGAAACCACATTTCTTTTTATGATTCATAATGAATTGAGAAATTTTATATGCTTGAATTAATATCTTGTTCTCTTATAAAATTGAATGAATTTTATCCATATCATGATCTCCTAAGATTTTCCCTTGATTATTATGATAAATCTATGTATACCATTTTGAATCTCTTGTAAGTAATGTTGAGATTTTGATGAATTTAACGATTTGAATTTGAATGAGTTTGTATTCAAGTTATGATCTTGATTTCTTGGATTTACTACTTGAGATTCTTTTTTAATCACAATCTCTTCTTTATACACTTACAATTTCTGTTATTTATAAAAAGAAGATATTTGATAAAATGAATCATGTCATTTGGTATTCAAATGGTCTTATCTTTGATGATATGATTTCTTTGTATCTATGATACAAATGCCTTGAAATGATTGAAATATTTTACACTTTTATGCTCTTCCCTACTTCTTTCTTGTTTTCAATGATAAAATGGAAAGAAGTTATGATTTGCAATGATGCATACAATACTTGTGCTTTCTAATTATGATGTGGTGTATTACATATGCTGTAAATCATGATTTAAAATACTATGGGTTGTTGCTAAAATGATGTATTATAAATATTGATTTAATGTTTTGTATCATGAATACTCTAAATGTTGAATGTTTGGTATCATGATCAAAATGTTGACAAATAATTAAAAATTTTAGTATCATGTATGATATCCTAATAATGTTGATTGATTTATTCAATATCGTGTATGAATGAAATATAAGGTTTGTCAAATAGTGCATGTTTTAAATTGAAAATATAATGATGCACAAATAATAATGATACTTACCTTTGTCATGATTTAGAAATTGATGTAAAGTTTTCTTTTCCTTCTTTTTGACAATGACAAAGGGGGAGATAGATTGCTAGCACAATTCACGAAAAAGGAAAAAAATTGCACTTCTCAAAAGAGAAGATGCAAATGTAACATTTGCCAAATTGTTTGCTTGCCTTATGTAAAATATTATCTCTTGCTAGTTTGGCATTTTTGCTAGCTTGTATGTTGCAAAACTTAATCACTATTTCAAACATTTTGCTAGCTTACACTTTGCAAAGAAAGCAAAAATGACACTTCTAGAAGAAAGAGCTTATTATTTTGAACATCACAAGCTTGCCTATCTTAAGAAACAAAAATTGTAAAAGTGCTATCTTGCCTATCTCAAGAAGCAAAACTTGCAACTTGCACATTGCAATAGGAAGCAAGAATTATGAGCTTACACAAGAAAGCTATCTTACATTTGCTTTCGAAATTTTTGCTAGCTTGTATATTGTGAAACTTACATATTGTAAACATTGCTAGCTTGTAGTCTAAAGAGTAGCAAAAAGTTGCTATCTCAAAAGAAGCAAATGTGCTATCTTGCCTATCTTAAGAGGCAAAAATGCTAACTTGCACATCTAGCAAAACTTGACAAATTTGCATATTTCAAGAAGCAAGAGTTGCTTTCTTGAACATCTCAATATTGCTAGCTTGCATGATGTAGAACTTACTATCTTGAACATTACCAAAAGTGCTATCTTGTATGCTGTAAAACTTGCATATCTAAAACTTGATAGCTTGAATGTCCTAAGCATGATGCATTACTTGCTAAATTTTCTAGCTTCAAAACTGCATGATGATAAAACTTAATATTATGTTTTTCATGCAATGAGTTGAACTTATATTACCAACATAAAGAATAGTTGTACTTCTCCTTTTTGTTGATGACAAAGGGGGAGAAGTATGTTGATGACATGATATGCATAAGTTTATGCATATGTTCATGATGATGTGTTACAAGTATTCATAATGAATATTGCAATGACTTGAATTCTGTTTATATTCAAGGTTCTATCAATATGGCATATTGATAGGGGGAGTTTGTTTAAACTCCGGGAGTTAAGGTTAACTCCGTCATCAAGTGGTTGTCATCATAAAAAAGGAGGAGATTGTTGAATCTCGTATTTTGATGATGAAACCACTTGATATGTGTTTATAATTTAAACTGCATTTTGAGTGATGCAGGTCTACTCGATCAGGATTAGACAGTTAACGCAGGAGGAATTGACGCTGGCGTTGGAGGAGATCACGTCGGGATATTGGACGCGTAAAACTTGGGACGTTGGGCATCGGCCAAAGGAGAGCGAAATTGTGCCAAGGATATCGGGTTCTGCGGAGGTCAACTGCCGATTGGGCAACAAGCCGTAAGAGAGGATGATCTGCTGAAGAATCGGGGCGGCGCCAACCAATGACGTCTTGGGCAAATGAATGTCAATTCGCGTTGTAATAACTGCCTAGATCGGAGTAGAGTTTTGGCTTGCATGTGCAGGATTAACTCACGATAACGATGAAGACATAAAGTGAAACAAAGTCTGGAGTCAAGCACGGCGATTCGTTGGGAGTTCAAGAGTTCGACGGAAGTCCGATGGATCATTGGGAAACGTTGCGGAACTAGCCGAGAATGAGTAGGGAGCTTGCCAAGGGTTTTTCTGAAGCTTCGCCGGAAGGTTCGTGGGAAGTTAGCAGAGTTCGGCAGAAAAGATCGGAGCTTGCGAAAAAGCTCATTGGAACTTCGCTAAGATCAAATCGTAAAGTTTAAGAGCTTCTTGGGAGTCCGCAAAATGGTTTCGAGAGTTTATCGGAAGACCCCGAAAAGTTAAATTAAAGCTCACCGAAAGAAGTCTTGACTTATGGACTTTGTAATAGCTTATAAAATGTCTTTAAATTCGTAGTTAGCATGTTAATTAGGGTTAGGATTAGGTATTAATCCTATAACCCAAATAGGGGCCAAATGGGCCCGGGTTCGGACTAGTTTGGGCCAAGATTGAAGCCCAACTAGTGGGCTGAAAACACTGTAGACGGTGGCACCGCCTGGGCTAGGCGGTGGCACCGCCCAGTGCCCGAGAGCTGGGCGGTAGCACCGCCTGGGCTGGGCGGTGGCACCGCCCAAAGACCTCGTCAGTCGAATCGACGGGCGGTGGCACCGCCAACATCGGGAACTCCACGAGAATTCAAATTTGGAGCCCAAATTTGAATCCTCTTGAGGCCTATAAATACCCCTCAAATCTCAGCTGAGATTACAACTTTTTGAGCAGCAATTGATTAAGAGAAAAGTCTTAGAAAGTCTTAGCAAGTCTAGTTTTCAATTTGCTAGAAAAGTTCTCCTCCTTTCTTGCTGAAAATTTGTAAGAGGTTGAACTGTTTGTAAAAGGTTGTAAGAGGGGTATTTGCCCTTGCATTTCAAGAGATTTGCTAGTGGAAGGTGGGAGCCTCATCGAAGAGGGGCCTCGCAAGTGGATGTAGGTCATTTGACCGAACCACTCTAAAATCGGCGTAATCTCCGATTTGCGTTTATGTTTATGCATTTATCTTTCTGCAAACCTTTACTTTGCTAAGTTCACTGCCCTCATCTTATTACATACGCTTTCAACGCAATTGAAACGGTTTCAAACGAAACATTATTCTTATCGTACGAAAGATTTATTAAAACCGAAGTTTTAATCCACTGCACTAATTCACCCCCCCCTCTTAGTGCCGCTCCGATCCTAACACCACTTTCAGTGTTATGAGAGGAATGTCCCATGTGTTTTTGCTCAGACAAATCCCTGGCTAGGTCATTCGGATTGAGAGAGAAAGAGTTCTCCGGGAGAATCCGATTAAAGCAAGACTCGAGTAGAAACCGTATAGGTCTGACAACACTATGCCCGGTATACGGTCTCTGAGATATTAGATGGATGAGGGACTATAGGTATATGGTGACTGAGGATATATAGGTCTAATGGATTGGATTCCCTTGTTTCGTTTAGGGGCTACAACGTAGTGGCCTAGTACATCCATAGTTGATGAGTCTAGTGAATTTTTATGGAGATAATAATTCACTGTGCCAAAAGGAGTTCTGACAAGTATGACTCACGACCAGCTCGATATTGGGCCTAGAGGGTCACACCCAAATGGTAGACATTGCGATGAGTAGAGGTTCGAATATAAGATATCCGTTGGAGCCCCTATCTTATTGGATATCCAATATGCCCCTAAATTATTGGATCCTATGGATGAGATCCAATAAGTGCCCATGAGAGATTATTAGATAGAGATCCACTAATCTAAGATGATTGGATAGTTGGATGGAGATCCAATACCCAATTAAGGCAGGATCCATTAGGGTTAAGTTGACAAGGGACCTCTATAAATAGGAGAGAATCAATGGTTCATAAGCTAGAGCTTTTTGGTTGCCTCCCCTATTCTCCTCCCCCTCTCCACCTTAGAGTAGGTCTGGAGTTTTGAGGAGCGTCGTCACAGCCCTGCTATGTGGATTACCACTAAAGAGGAGGGTACTTGACCTCCTTAAACCTCTCCTAGAGATCCGTAAGGATTCAGGGATATACGATTTCCTTAAGTAATACAACTTATCTTATACGCTATTTTAAGGTTTACAAATTTTGCACACCAATCTTCACACAACGATGAACATTATTTTGGAAAATTGGGGATTTTGTTTTCCGTTCTTCCGCTACGCATTGATGTCGCCCTCAAGATTTCCCAATAGTGATATCAGAGTCAGGTTGTTCGTGCGAAAGATTGGTTTTAAACTAAATGTGTTGGGTTTTGGAGAAGCTTTTAGCATCAAAATCGTTGACGCAAAAGTGAGAAAGGGCAGCGTTGCCATATGCCTGCAACAGGTATGCTGCTGGCGGTCGGTAGTCCGCTAGCGTTGCCTGCAGCCGCTGGCGCTGCCACTGGTAGTCTGCGTGCAGAGGCACCGCGGGGTAGTGGCGCCTGAGGCCGCTGCGCCCATGTGCAGCGGTGCCATGGGGCAAAAAAGCCCTCGACCATTCGCCCGTAGGTAGAGGCGCCCGCAGGGTTCTTGGTACTCTGGGTCTTTGTGCCCATGGTGGCGCCCACCTACAAGGGCGGTGGTGACCCCCGTGTTAGGATCGGAGCGGCACTAAGAGGGGGGGGGGGGTGAATTAGTGCAGCGGTAAAGTGCGATAACTTTTCACGATTTAAACACTTTTTCGAAACTTAACGATAAAAGCAACATTTTTGTTTAAAATCGTTTTTATTAGTTTTTTAACTTGAAGGGATAAGTAAAGACCGAGACAAAAGTATAGCATTAAAGTGCAAATGGTTTGCAGTAATGTAAATGACAATAAGTAAATGCAAACCAGAGATCACGCCGATTTTATAGTGGTTCGGTCAAGTGACCTACATCCACTTGCGAGGCCCCTCTTCGGTGAGGCTCCCACCTTCCACTAGCAAATCTCTTGAAAGGGAAGGGTGAATACCCCTCTTACAACTTTTTACAAGCAGTTCACTCTCTTACAGATTTTCAACAAGAAAGTAGGAGGTGAACACTAGCAAATTGAAAATAAGGCTAGCTAAGACTTTTCTAAGGCCTTTCTCTCAAACACTTGCTGCGCAAAAAGTTGTTCTCTTAGTTGAGATTTGAGGGGTATTTATAGGCCTCAAGAGGATTCAAATTTGGGCTCCAAAATTTGAATTCTCTTTGAGTTCCCGATGTTGGCGGTTCCACTGGCTTTGTCGATCATCGGTTCTTGACAGTGCTAAAGCAGTGCCATCGCCCAGCCCAGGCGGTGCTACCGCCCACTCTCGAGTCTTTGGGTGGTGCAACCTTCAATCTGGCGGTGCCACCGCCAGAACCCTTCTGATTCACTTGTTGGGCTTCAAATTTAGCCCAAACCAAGTCTAATTTTGGGCCCAGTTGGCCCCTAACCAGGATATAGGATTATCTCTTAATCCTAATCCTATTTACAAGTGAACTACATAACAAAACACATCCTAAGCAAGTTTTCAACCGCGAACGTCGAGTATTGTTCCGGCGAGCTTTCCGACGAACTTCTTCCGACAGGCTCCCAACAAGCTCCCGAACTTGTGATGACTTTAATGAGTAGCCGAGCCTTCTCGGTGATCTCTGTGAACCTCCGACGATCTCTTCGGCGAACTTCCGAAAATTTTGATAGGTTCCCGTTTTCTTCTCGGTTGGTTCCGGCAACATCTCCGATGATTCTTCGAACTCTTAAACGTCCATCGAACTTGACTCCGGTATCTTTGCTTTGTGTTTTCTGGTTATTGTAGTTAATCCTGCACGCTTAACTCAATAATATGGATTAGATCATTTAACCCATCAATTGATTTTATCATCAAAATCCGAGATTCAACAATCTCGCCCTTTTTGATGATGACAATCAATTGATGACGGAGTTAAACATAACTCCCCCTATCTAACAATAGAACTTATCGTTATTCTCATTAAGCATAATGTAAATGCGAAACTTTGATGAAAATCCTTTTCAAGTCGAATGATAAGAGACAATTTTTACTACGACAGGAGATAAAGATTTTCAACATGAATTTCATGATATACATGTTAGACATGCTTTCAATATGATCAATCGATCTTGTGATATTCTCAAGGATTTTGCAAGGCATATAAGACATTCATCGATCGATCACTTTCCTCAAAGATTTTGAAAAGCTTTTGCAATTCATATAAGTTATGCTGTTAAAATGATATAAGTCATCACTTTTCTCCCCCTTTGTCATCAACAAAAAAAAAGGGAAATGAGACCTGAAGCACATATTTTGTCATACAAAGATTTTATCATTCAAAATTAAGTATGCAAAAATATTTACGCAGAGTTCATCTTAAAGGAAAATTCAGCATACATCCATATTATCTAATCTCTTCTTTCTATAAATAACAGAAATTGTAGATGTACAATGAAGAGATTGGGATAAAAAAATTTCAAGTAGTAACTTCAATAAGTCAAGATCATAATTCGAATACAAACTCATTTAAATTCAAATTGTCAACTTGAAACTCATAATCAAAAAATCAATTTCGAGATTCACAAAATGTCATAAAATCATTAATCTTGAGCATATTGGAGCGGTAGGATAAGATAATTTAACATGTCATTTAGAATTGAAGGAGAAGGATTAGATTCACCGAGGAATGGAGAGAAGATGAGAAACTTTACGGAAAATCCATTCAAACAAGTTTATTGTTTAGGGACAATTTAACATACCTAATTCCCTTCTAATGAATTCAAATTGGTCTTCATTCAAGGCTTTTGTAAATATATCTACTAATTGATGCTTTGTGTCAATGAATTCTAGAACAACATCATTGTTAAGGACATGATCACGTATGAAATGATGCCTAACGTCGATGTGCTTAGTTCTAGAGTGCTGAATTGGATTTTTAGTAAGACATATGGCACTAGTATTATCACATTTTATGGGAATGTTTTTAAAGTGAATTCCATAGTCCTCTAATGTATTTTTCATCCAAACAACTTGTGCACAGCATGCACTTGCAGCAATGCATTCGGCTTCCGCCATAGATAGTGCAACTAAATTTTGTTTCTTGGAAGTCCAAGAAACAAGTGCATGTCCTAAAAATTGGCATGTTTCGTATGTACTTTTTCTATCTATCTTGCATCTGCCAAAATCGGTATCTGCATAAGCTATTAAATCAAATTTTTTAGATTTTGGATACCATAGTCCTAGATTTGGAGTTCCTTTAAGATACCTAAATATTCTTTTAACACTTTTAAGATGAGATAATTTAGGATTTGATTGAAATCTTGCGCAAAGTCCTACACTAAACATAATATTCGGTCTAGTCGCGGTAAGGTAGAGTAGACTACCTATCATTCCCCTATATATTTTTTGATCGAAATTTTCACTATTTTCATCCATATCTAACTTAGTCGCAGTACTCATAGGGGTGTTTGTTGCTTTTGAATTATCCATGTTAAATCGTTTTAACAATTCTAATGTATATTTAGATTGGTTAAGAAATATACCATCACTAAGTTGTTTGATTTGTAATCCTAAAAAGAAAGTTAATTCACCCATTAAGCTAATTTCAAATTCATGACTCATACATTTGACAAATGATTCACATAGTGATGCATCCGAAGAGCCAAAAATAATATCGTCAACATAAATTTACACAATAAAAAAATTATTTTTAAAATATTTAATAAACAATCTAGTATCAACCTTGCCTTTGGTAAAATTATTTAAAATAAGAAAGGAACTAAGCCTTTCATACCAAGCTCTAGGAGCTTGTTTCAAGCCATAGAGAGCCTTAGTCAATTTGAATACATGATTAGGAAGAAGAGAATTTTCAAATCCGGGAGGTTGTTCGACATATACTTCTTCGGAAATAAAACAATTCAAGAAGGCACTTTTGACATCCATTTGAAATAGTTTAAAATTATTACTACTAGCATAGGCAAGGAGCATCCTTATGGCATCTAATCGAGCCACGAGAGCGAAGGTTTCTTCATAATCGATACCTTCTTCTTGGTTGAAACCTTTGGCCACTAATCTAGCCTTGTTTCTAACCACGATACCATTTTCGTCTTGCTTGTTTCTAAAGACCCATTTAGTACCAATGACTAAATGGTCACTAGGTCTAGGAACAAGCTTCCACACCTTATTCCTCTCAAATTGATCCAATTCCTCTTGCATTGCAATAACCCAAAAATCATCTTTTATGGCCTCGTCAATGCACTTAGGTTCGATTTGAGAAAGGAAGGCAGCATTAGCACAAAAATTCTTGAAAAGGAACGAGTTTGAACCCCTTTTGATGTATCTCCTATAATTAGCTCCTTTGGATGAGCATCTATAAACTTCCATTCCTTGGGTAAGGAAATTTCGGAAGAAGGTGCATCCAAGTTGCTATTTTGAGGAGGGGGTTCATTTAAATTCAAATTATCAAAACCAAGATCATCATCAAAATAATTTTTCTTTAAATTAGAAATTTCAGTAAAAACTACATGAATAGACTCTTCTATTACTAAGGTTCTTTTGTTAAAAACCCGAAAAGCCTTAGAAACGGAAGAGTAACCAAAAAAGATGCCTTCATCGGATTTAGCATCAAATTTTCCTAAGGCATCCTTTTCATTCAAAATAAAGCATTTACAACCGAAAACTTTAAAATAGGAAATATTTGGTTTTTTGTTATTCCATGATTCATATGGAGTTTTTGATAGGGATGGTTTTATTAGGACCCTATTCATGATGTAGCAAGTCGTATTTACGGCTTTGGCCCAAAAATACTTAGGTAAACTATGTTCATTTAACATAGTTCTTGCCATTTCTTGTAGGTTTCTATTTTTTCTTTCAACTACTCCATTTTGTTAGGGATTTCTCGGAGTGGAGAAGTTGTGATTGTATCCATTAACTCCACAAAAATTTTAAAAGTCTCGGTTTTGAAATTCGCCACCGTGATCACTCCGAATTGATGAAATCATGAAACCTTTTTTGTTTTGAGTGAGTTTACAAAATTTAGAGAAACACTTGAAACAATCACTGTTGTGAGCTAAGAAATAGGTCCAAGTGTATCTCGTATAGTCATCCACAATTACAAATGCATATTTGCTTCCTCCTAGACTTGTCGTATCAATTGGTCCAAATAAGTCCAAATGAATCAATTGTAATGGTCTAGTGGTACTAATTTGAGTTTTTGATTTGAAACTAGTTTTTATTTGTTTACCTAGTTGACATGCATTGCATACTTTGTCTTTAATAAACTTTATATTTGGAATTCCTCGCACTAATTCTCTAGATGAGATCTTAGATATTAGTTTCATGCTTGCATGGCCTAGTATCCTATGCCAAAGCCAAGCATCATCATTTAAAACAGAGAAGCACATTTCATTACTTAGTTCATCAAGGTTGATGGTGTAGATATTATTTTGTTTTAATGCAATTATAGTCATGTTATGGTTTGGTTTTTCAATAATACATACATTTGATTCAAATCTCACGATATAACCTTTATCGCATAATTAACTAACACTCAAGAGATTATGTTTCGATCCATCAACTAGTAAGACATCATCAATAGAAAATTTTAATTTGTTACCTATGGTTCCCTTGCCAATGATTTTTCCTTGGTTGTTGTCTCCGAAGGTGACGTACCCTTCTTCTTTGCTAGTGAGCATAGAGAAATGAGATGGATCTCCAGTCATATGTCTTGAGCATCCACTATCTAGATACCATCTCTTTCTCCTAGCTTGTGATGGTATATGTTTCTACAAGAAGGGATTATTTTTAGGTATCCATTTTCTTTTGGGTGCCTTAAAAACTGATTTAACTTGTTCATCATATTGCATAGAGTTGATCATGATTCCTTTAGGAACCCAAATTAGTTTGTTCAGACTAATTTTCTTGAATGGACATTTATAAGTTTTATGTCCATATTTGCAACAAAAGTTGCAATTGCTTTGGTGCCGAACATATAAGACAGGGCCTTTAATGAAGGTGGTTGGATTTTGGTGAGGACTTCTTACAAATACGCTTCCACTTCTTTTAGGAACGTGACCCTTATTTGTAAGGATCATATTCAAAGATTTGCTACCAACCTCGAATTTCTTCAAGGTGTCATTAAGTAGCAAGTTCTCCTTTTGGAGAGATTCTAGATCATGACATTTTATACATGGAGCTAAACTATTATGATATTCAGTTTTTAATTTATCGATATCATGAGTGAGACTATCATGTTCCTTTTTTAGCAATTTGTATTTTCTACTAATTGTCTTACATTCATCAAATAACTCATGGAAAGCATTTAATAATTCATGATAAGGTAAATCTGCATTAATTAAATCTATTACCTCTTCTCCGATGGTCATTAGGGCGTAATGAGCAACTTGCTCGGTGTTGGACTCCTCTTCTTCGGACGCGCTTGAATCATCCCACGTTGCCTTGAGCGCCTTCTTCTTTGATGTTCTCTTTTTGGCTTGAGGGCAATCGTTCTTGTAGTGTTCCGGTTTTTTGCATTCATAGCAAATCACTTGGTCCTTCTTGTGTTTGAACTTATTTTTTGTATTTTTTTAAATTTGTTCTTTCTTAAATATTTTTTAAATTTTTGAGTCAAAAGTGCAATGTCATTGTCACTGTCCTCATCACTTGATGTTCCTTTCAAGTGGTCTTCTTGTGATGTGAGTGCCATATCCTTCCTGTTCTTTGGAAGGGGGTTCTCGAGCTCATCATGAGCTTGATATGTCATTTCATAGGTCATTAGAGAACCAATAAGTTCTTCAAGAGGGAATGTTTTAAGGTCTTTGGCCTCTTGAATTGCCGTAACTTTTGGATCCCAACTTTTTGGGAGGGATCTTAAGATTTTAGTTACTAGTTCAAAGTTAGTAAAATCTTTACCAAGAGCTTTGAGTCCATTGATAACATCTGTGAAACGGGTGTACATGTCTCCGATGGACTCACTTGGTTTCATTCGGAAAAGTTCATAAGAGTGCACAAGGATGTTGATTTTGGACTCTTTCACTCGGCTAGTGCCTTCATGAGTGACCTCAAGAGTTCTCCAAATATCAAAAGCCGAATCACAAATTGAAACACGATTAAATTCATTTTTATCTAGTGCACAAAACAAGGCATTCATAGCCTTTGCATTTAAAGCAAAAACCTTCTTCTCCGGTTCATTCCATTCGCTCATCGGAAGAGAGGATTTTTTAAATCCGTTTTTGACAATAGTCCAAAGTTCGAAATCCATGGAAATGAGGAAGATCCTCATACGGGTCTTCCAATACGTGTAATCCGACCCATTAAACATAGGTGGACGTGTGATAGAGTGTCCCTCATGCATGCTGGAGTAAGCCATCTCTCTTGGGTATTAAACCAAATATGAGAGTGAGCCTTGCTCTGATACCAATTGTTAGGATCGGAGCGGCACTAAGAGGGGGGGGGGGGGTGAATTAGTGCAGCCGGTAAAGTCGCGATAACTTTTCACGATTTAAACACTTTTAGAAACTTAAATGATAAAAGCAACGTTTTTGTTTAAAATCGTTTCGATTGTATTTTAACTTGAAGGGATAAGTAAGACTGAGACAAAGTAGTATAGCTTTAAAGTGCAAATGGTTTGCAGTAATGTAAATGACAATAAGTAAATGCAAACCAGAGATCACGTCGATTTTACAGTGGTTCGGTCAAGTGACCAACATCCACTTGCGAGGCCCCTCTTCGGTGAGGCTCCCACCTTCCACTAGCAAATCTCTTGAAAGGGAAGGGTGAATACCCCTCTTACAACTTTTTACAAGCAGTTCACTCTCTTACAGATTTTCAACAAGAAAGTAGGAGGTGAACACTAGCAAATTGAAAACAAGGCTAGCTAAGACTTTTCTAAGGCCTTTCTCTCAAACACTTGTTGCTCAAAAAAGTTGTTCTTTTCAGTTGAGATTTGAGGGGTATTTATAGGCCTCAAGAGGATTCAAATTTGGGCTCCAAAATTTGAATTCTCTTTGAGTTCCTCGATCTTGGCGGTGCCACCACTGTCGATCGGTCGACTTGACAGGTCTTTGAAGGCGATGCCCACCTTGACTCTCGAGTCTTTGGGTGGTGCAACCTTGTCATGTGCCGCCGCCAGACCCTTCGATTCACTTATTGTGCTTCAAATTTAGCCCAAACCAAGTCTAATTTTGGGCCCAGTTGGCCCCTAACCAGGATATAGGATTATCTCTTAATCCTAATCATCCTAATTACAAGTGAACTACATAACAAAACACATCCTAAGCAAGTTTTCAACCGCGAACATCGAGTATTGTTCCGGCGAGCTTTCCGACGAACTTCTTCCGATGGGCTCCTAGCAAGCTCCCGAACTTGTGATGACTTTAATGAGTAGCCGAGCATTCTCGGTGATCTCTGTGAACCTCCGACGATCTCTTCGGCGAACTTCCGAAAATTCTGACAGGTTCCCGATTTCTTCTCGGTTGGTTCCTACAGCATCTCCGACGATTCTTCGGGCTCTTAAACGTCCATCAAACTTGACTCCGGTATCCTTGCTTTGTGTTTTCTGGTTATCGTAGTTAATCCTGCACACTTAACTCAATAATATGGATTAGATCATTTAACCCATCAATTGATTTTATCATCAAAATCCGAGATTCAACACCCCGTCCCCTACAATGGCCGTCGCCAGGAGGGTGGCGGTGGCAGCAGCACAATAGGGGAGAGGGTTAGGGTTTTCGGGCAAAAGGATAGTTTTACCCCTCCGAATTTCAGAAATTTCAAGTCTATCCTTTCTATCCAAATTACCAAAATACCCCTCAAAATTTAGAAATTTTTTTACATGTCCTTGATTTTAGAAAATATTAATTAATTAAATAGTTTAATTGATTATTATTATTTTTATTATCTAGTAGTCCTAAATGATGATAATTTATACATGCGATGTATGATGTGCGGATTAATGATCATGGACCATGTGATGTGTATACATGTGATTATTATTATTGGCGCCTATGAGTCTCTATTTTATTTCTCATTTATTGTTGGGCCTACGTGCCTATGATTAAACTGTAATCACACGAGGAGGCGTAGCGGGAGCATGGAAGCAATAGCGAGACCCACGAGACGGACGATCACGATGCATGGAGATGCACCGAGATGTCGACGGAACCAATAAGGACGAGATAGATAATCATAGGGCATGGAGATGCACCGCTACATACATAGATCTTGATGTGAGTGATTAGACCTACTGGCTTGGGTCTGATCACATTAGGCTATGGTCCATGATCATCTGGTGTGATTGCTTATACACCTACTAGATATGTATATATATTTGCATATGATGTAGATATATATTAAATATGTATATGTGTGACATGTCATATTAGGAGACCAAATCAGTGAAACCCCTCTCTCGATAATATTAAGTCGGTAAATGTAAGACAATTAGATTGACATCACTATCTTGCCTACGACATAGAGATGTCACCGATGACTTGAGGACATGATATGCTTGGTCGAGTCCCTCGAGGGTATATCATCGTATCATACTCATCTTGTAACGATGGTGTTGACTTAACCGAACATCATGGTTGGTCAAGTCCCTTGAGACCATGGTGATTCGGAGGCTGAACAGGATGGGAATCATAAGGAGTTATGATCGACAAGAGTTGCCTACCTTTTGGGCTTAGTGTGATTAGTCGAGTCCCTCATGGTTATACTAAGACGCTGATTGGATCATGATCCCCACTAGAAGTATGCTGAAGACTTCCGCTTTACATGTTGAGAGTGTCGCGTGACTTGCTAGTAAAATAGTGGGAGCATATAATGATAGAAGTATATATCTTGATTATTTTTTTTATAAATTCTACATGTTATTTATTTCTGCTGCATCTTTATTTTCAGAAAATATCGTTTTCAAATCCCTTACGTGGCATATTTGATGTCAATTGCCTCACTGGTCCAAATTATACAGATTGGCTTCGCAACTTGAGAATTGTTCTCACGGTGAAGAAAATCGCATATGTCCTTATTACAGTGATGCCTACGCTCGAGGAAGGGGTAAGTGAGGATCACTCGCTATATGAAGTACATTGATGACTGCACTCTTGCTCAGTATTACATGTTGGGCTCCATGACTCCTGAGTTATAAAGACAATATGAAAAGATGGATACTAGGTCTATTCTCCTACATGTCCACAAACTATTTGAGGAATAGGGAATGACTCAATGATATGAGATATCCAAGAGCCTCTTCTGCACTAGATGATTGAGAGGGACACCGGTTCAGAACCATGTCCTAAAGATGATTGAGTGGATAGGGAAACTCACAGGTCTAGGAATGGTCCTAGAGGATAACTTGTGTATAGACATTATGCTTCAGTCCCTACCAGACAGATTCCTTTTCACAGTTCATGATAAATTTTAATATGAACAAGTTTGAGGTGACTCTCCCAAAGCTCCTCAATATGTTGAGGGAGGTAGAGAGCACTATCAAAAAGGAGAACACAATTCTCTACACTGGTGAGACCATAAAAAAAAGGAAAGCAGAAAAGTCCCTTAAGAAGGGCAAGGGCAAGGGCAGACCAGATAAAGCAAAGGTTGCTAAAAAAGACCCGACAAAGGACAAAGGCCAGTACTTCTACTATGAAAAGGATGGGCACTAGAAGAGGAACTACAAAGAGTATCTTGCAGAGAAGGCAAAACAAAAGCTTGGAGAAGCTTCAGGTACATTCATGATCAATCTCCAATTGTTAGATTTTTATAATAGTACATTGATATTAGATATCGGTATTGCTTATCACATATACAATTTGTTGTAGATTTCGGCAAATTTGAGGAGATTGGTGAGAGGAATATTGCATAATGATTTGTTTATGCTAGACACTACTCCTTATATCATGAATGTAGGTGTGTCCAAGAGGAAATGAGATAAGGTGAACATTGCATACCTATGGCATTGTAGGCTAGGTCACATTCATAAGGGAAAGATTCAAAAGTTGTTAAAGGATGGATATCTAGATCCATTCGATTATGAGTCATATGTAACTTGCGAGCTTTGCCTTCATAGAAAACTGACCAACTCTCCATTTAGTAGAACAAGAGAAAGAGCTACTAAGCTACTTGAATTCATACATAGTGATGTATGTGGACCCATGTCTACTCATGCCATTGATGGTTACTCCTACTTCATTATTTTTACTTACGATTTCTCAAGGTATGGACATATGTTATTAAGTATAAGTCCGAGACCTTTGAGAAATTCATAGAGTATAAGAATGAAGTGAAGAACCAGACTAGAAAGAGTATCAAGACTCTTCGATCAGATCGAGGAGGTGAGTACTTAAGTACAGAGTTTACCCAGTTCCTCAAGAACCATGGAATTTTATCCTAATGAATACTTTCTTATACACTTCACCTTAGTAGTGTATCTGAAAAGAGGAATTATATGCTATTAGACATAGTACGGTCCATGATAAGTTTTGCTGACCTACCCATCTTATTCTTGGGATATGCCATAGAGACCGTAGCTTACCTTTTGAACAAAGTTCAAACTAAGTCGATAGTGTCTACATCATATGAGATATGGAAAGGGAAGAAGTCCGATCTTAAGGTTCTTAAGATTTGGGATTGTCTTGCCCACGTTAAAAGGCACAATCCTAATAAGTTGGAATGGTGGATGGAGTGGTGCAAGTTCGTGGGATACCCAAAGGAAACTTATGGGTATTATTTTTTTTATCTCGAGGACTAAAAGGCCTTTGTAACTAAGAGAGTAGTGTTCCTTTAGAAGGAACACATTCTTGGCGGAGACAATGGGAGCATGATAGAGTTAAGAGAGGTTGGAGAACCTAGCTCAAGCACCACTCTACAGCCCAAGTCTGTTCAGATACCTAATACACAAGTTTCAACTTTACGTAGGTCTGACAGAGTATCTCATCCTCTTGAGAGATATGTGGGACATATTAGAGGAGAGAATGTTGAAGATATTAATCCTCAAACCTACGAGGAGGCTATTATGAGTATAGACTCCGGGAAGTGGTAAGAAGCCATGAATTCTGAAATGGATTCTATGTACTCCAACAAGGTTTTGAACCTAGTTGATACGCCTGAGGGTATTATACCCATCGGTTGCAAGTGGATATTTATAAAAAAGATCAAAGTAGATGGAAAGGTAGAGGCCTATAAAGCAAGGTTAATAGCTAAAGGTGTTGACTATGATGAAACCTTAACACCCGTAGCCATGCTAAAATCCATCCGAATTCTTTTCGCCATTGCAGCACACTATGATTATGAGATCTGACAGATAGACATGAAAACTGCATTCCTCAATAGCACCCTTGAGCAAGAGGTGTATATGATATAGCCTGAGAGATTCGTGTCTAAGGACTGCCCAGATAAGGTGTGCAAGTTGCTTAGATCCATTTATAGACTAAAGCAAGCTTCCCGAATTTGGAACATAAGATTTGATGAGACAATCAGATCTTATAACCTTATTAAGAACGAAGATGAGCCTTGTGTGTACAAGAAGATAAGTGGGAGCACTATCACCTTCTTGGTGTTATATGTGGATGATATCCTGATCATTGGGAATGATGTAGGAATGCTATCCACAGTAAAGGCTTGGTTATCTAAATACTTCTCCATGAAGAACTTAAGGGAAGTATCCTTTATCTTGGGGATTCATATTTATAGAGATAGATCCAAGAGGATACTTGGCTTGTCCTAGTCTAGGTACATATACATCATTGTCAAAAATTTTAGCATAGAAAAATTTCAAGAGAGATCTCATACCGATGAGACATGGGATATCACTTTCTAGGAGTACGTCCCTAAAGACTCTTGAAGAAAGGGCGAACATGGATAGGATACCCTATGCCTCAGTGATAGGGTCTATCATGTATGTCATGCTATGTACCAGGCCTGATATAGTGTATGCTCTAAGTGTCACGAGCAGGTATCAAGCAAATCCAGGCTTAGAGCACTAAAAAGTAGTAAAGTGTATCCTTAAGTACTTGAGAAGGACTAAGGATCTTTTATTAGTATATGTAGGCAGTATCCTCAGGGTTGAAGGCTACACGGACTCGAGTTTTCAATCTGATGTCAATGATAACAAGTCAAATTTGGGATATTTGTATACCTTGAATGGAGGAGCAGTATGCTGGAAGAGTTCCAAGCAAGATACTACTGCTGACTCGACCATAGAAGTGGAGTATATTGTTATAGTATAGGTAGCAAAGAAGGCAGTCTGGATGAAGAAGTTCATCATTGATCTGGGAGTCGTGCTAGGCAGTAAGGAGTTGATTCTCTTATATTGTGACAACTATGGGATGATTACTCAAATAAGGGAACCCGAGTATCATTAAAAGTGTTTTGAGGAGGTTTCAACTTATTTGAGAGATCATGACCCGAGGAGATATAGTAGTGGAAAGAGTTCCATCCGAAGATAACATTGCAGATCCACTAACAAAGTCGTTGTCTCATATTGTCTTTGAGCATCATAGGGGTCTGACACGTGTGAGACTGCTAGTTATATGTACCCTACAAGCCAATCACGTGAGTGATGACACGTGTGACTTGACATGTAATCTTTTTGCTTATTATATTTTAGCATTTATCACTTTATATTGCTTGTTGAATATATATATATATATATATATATATATATATATATATATATATATATATATATATATATATATATATATATATATATATATATATATATATATATATATAATGATGTCCTTGGATCTATGTAATGGGAATCGGATCGTGATGAGATCATGATAATGAGACTGATTCACCTTTAAATATAAATCCTAAATAATCCCGGTCATAGGTTACTCGAAAGGGATACGAGATAACTAGACATACTAGTGTGTTATATACCTATCCATATGATGGATACAACTGGTCTCATAGCTACTCGTGTGGGGATACTAGGGATACAATATAGGTGCTCATTGGAGAATGAGTTCACTAATTGATCCGCTTACGAAATGCTGAATGGTTGATGATGCTTTATTATCAGACAGCGATTCCGTAGTCTTAGTGGTATATCTGGTCCTTAGACTTGAGATATCAATGATGTCCTATATAAGTGCTCCACTCTTTGATACCGGACTTATATGTTTGGATGTCCTAAATTTAGCACAATCGGTCATTGGGAGTGGCAATCAACCTTACGAGGCCTATTGTATATCGATAGAGGATCATCCACTTTCGGTGTTATGAGAGGAATATCCCATGTGTTTTTGCTCAAACAAATCCTTGGCTAGGGTTATTCTGATTGAGAGAGAAAGAGTTCTCCGGGAGAATCCGATTAGTAAGTAGAAACGGTATGGGTCTGACAGCACCATACCCAGTATATGGTCTTTGGGATGTTAGATGGATGAGGGACTATAGGTATATGGTAACTGAGGATAGACAAGTTAAATGGATTGGATTCCCCTATATCGTCTGGAGGCTGCGGCGTAGTGGCATTGTTCGTCTGTAGTTGATGAGTCGAGTGAATTATTATGAAGATAATAATTCACTGTGCCGGAAGGAGTTTTGACAAGTATGACTCATGGCCAGCTTGATATTGGGCCTAGAGGGTCACACACATTTGGTAGGCATTGCAATGAGTAGAGGTTCGGAGATGAGATATCTATCAAAGTCCCTATCTTATTGGATATCCAATATGCCCCTGAATTTTTAGATTATATGGATGAGATCTAGTAAGAACTTTTGAGAGATTATTGGATAGAGATTCACTAATCTAAGATGCTTGGGTAGTTGGATAGAGATCTAATACCCAATAAGGGCAGGATCCATTAGGATTAAATTGACAAAGGACCTCTATAAATAGGAGGAAATTAGTGGTTCATAGGCTAGAGCTTTTTGGTTGCCTCTCCTATTCTCCTCCCCCTCTCCACCTCAAAGCAGGTTTGGTGTTTTGAGGAGCGTCGTCGCAGCCCTATTGTGTGGATCACTGCTAGAGAGGAGGGTGCTTGACCTCCTTCACCCTCTCCTAGAGATCTGTAAGGATTCATGGATATACAATCTCCCTAGGTAATACAATTTGTCTTATATGCAGTTTTAAGTTTTGTAAATTTTGTGCACTAATCTTCGTACGACGATGAACATCTTTTTGGAAAATTAGAAATTTTTTATTGCTATGCATGTGATGTCACCTCCAAGATTTCCCAACACTACCTAACCTTGGGTCACTAATGGGCCTTCTACTTGGCCCAAAATAGTCTTAACTTAAGCCTAATGAGCCTCTAATTGAGTTGACATTGGTACACTCAAAAACCGACTCAATTAGACTCTAGACTTTGACCAAGACTTAATTACAATCATGAAGCCTACGTTATATGGCATGTCATTGGTACATCTAGCACTTTGTTTGATCCTTCAGCGCATCGTCCGTTCCTTTAGCACATCGTCCGATCATTCGGCGTATTGCCCAATCAACATATTGACTTCTTGCAACACTCAATCATCTTGGGACAATTCCTGATTCTTTTGGCTTGATGCTCAATCTCATGGTATGAAGTCTATCCTCTGGCATATCGACCAATCATCCGACATGATGCTCTCCGGTCGAACATTAGATTCTGCTTCATTGATTCAAGTCTACAATCAAAGTTTTTCTAATGCCACTTATATTAAATATATATTAGTTCATAACTTCATCAATTGATTTCATCATCAAAATATGATATTCAACACCTTTTTCTTAGTTGAAACCTTTGGCCAGTAATCTAACCTTGTTTCTAACCATGATGCCAAGTTCATCTTGTTTATTTCTAAAGATCCATTTAGTACCAATTATTAAATGGTCACTAGGTCTAGAAATAAGCTTCCACACCTCATTTCTCTCATATTGATTTAACTCCTCTTGCATTGTAATAACCCTTGAATAATCTTTTAGGGCTTCATCGATGTATATTGGTTCAATTTGAGACAAAAAGACAAATTAGCATAAAAAAATTTAAATGATGAGCGAGTTTGAATACATTTTGATGTATCTCCAATAAGTAGCTCATTAAGATGAGCATCTACGTAGTTCTATTCCTTAGGTAAGTATTATTTGGAAGAAGATGCATCTAAGTTGTTGGGGGAGGAGAGTTTTCAACCAAATTTAAAGCATCAAAATCAAAATCATCATCAAAATTATTCTTCTTAAATTTAAGAAACTCATTAAAAATAATATAAATGGATTCTTCAATAACTAAGGTTCTTTTATTAAAAACATGATATGCTTTAGAAATAGAAGAATATCTAAGAAATATGTCTTCATCGGATTTTGCATTGAATTTTCCTAAGGTATTTTTTTCATTTAAAATAAAATATTTACAACCGAAAACTTTAAAATATGAAATGTTGGATATTTTATTATTCCACAATTCATAAGAAGTTTTAGAAACTAATTATCTTACGAGTACCCTATTCATGACATAGCATGTTGTGTTAACGACTTCAGCCCAAAAATATTTAGGCAGACTATATTCGTTTAACATGGTTCTTGCTATCTTTTATAAGCTCCTATTTTTTCTTTTAACTACTCCATTTTTTTATGGATTTCTTAGAGTTGAGAAATTATGGTTATACCCATTTAAATCATAAAAAAATTTAAAATTATGGTTTTGAAATTCACCATAATGATCACTTCGAATAAAGGCAATCATAAAACTTTCTTCATTTTGAATAAGTTTATAAATTTTTTAAAAATATTTAAAACAATTACTTTTGTGTGCTAAGAAATATGTCCAAGTGTATCTACTATAATCATCAATAATTACAAAGGCATATTTACTACCTTATAGACTTATTGTATCAATTGGTCCAAACAAATCCATATAGATAAACTGTAGTGGTCTAGATGTACTTATTTGATTCCTTGATTTGAAACTACTTTTTATTTGTTTTCCTAGTTGACATGCATCATAAGCTTTGTCTTTGACAAACTTTATACTAAGCATTCCTCTTACAAGTTCTCTAATTGAAATTTAAGAGGCTAATTTCATGCTAGCATGACCTAATCTCCTTTACCAAAGCAATACATTACCGTTTAAAGCCAAAAAACACGTATCATCATAAAAATCATCAATATTGATAGTATAAACATTATTATGTTTTAAAGCAATTATAGATATATTTTTATATAGTATTTTAATTATATAAGCATTATATTTAAATTTGATGATATATCCTTTATTACATAATTGACTAATGCTTAGTAGATTATGTTTTAAACCATCTACTAATAATACATCTTTAATTAAGAGGTTTGATATATTACTTATAGTTCCTTTGCCAATAATTTTTCCTTTGCTGTTGTCTCCGAAGGTGACATATCATTTATCTTGGCTAATGAGTTTAGAGTAGTGTGTTTGATATTCGGTCATGTGTCTTAAGTATCCACTATCAAAGTACCATTTCTTGCTCCTAGCTTTTGATTGTAAATATATTTACATGAAAAGAGTTTTTTTTTAGATACCCATTTAACTCTAAATCCCTCAAATCTGCCTATCTTAACTATTGGCATCGAGTTACTCATGGTTCCTTTAGGAACCTAAACTAATTTATGTGAACTATATTTTTTAAATGAACATCTATAGGCATAATGTCCAAATCTATTATAAAATACATTTATTTCTGGGTGAAACATGTAATGTGGGTCAAAGATAGTTGGCTTTTGTTGAGTGTTACTCACAAAGCCAATTCCTTCTTTTCTATAAATATGAGTCTTATTAGCAAGGATCATGTTTAGAGATTTATTACTTATTTTAAAATTTTCTAATATTTTTTTAGTAAAGCATTTTCATTCTCAAGTGAATCTATCTCTTCACACTTAGTGCAAGGAGCTAACATACTATCATCATGCTCATGTTTTAATTTATCAAATTCACTAACAAGAGATATATGCTCCTTTTTTAACAATTTATACTTTTTACTAACTAATTTAAAATTATCAAATAAATCATTAAAGGTGTTAAATAATTCATCGTAAGATAAAGAAGATTAATTTGAGTTACATACCTCATTGCCAAATGTCATTAATGCATAATTTATAACTTCTTCTTTGTTGGTAGGCTCCTTATCTTCGGATATACTTGAGTCGTCCCAAGAAGCTTTGAATGCTTTCTTTTTCTTTGGTAGCTTATTCTTAACTTGGGGATATTTAATTTTGAAGTATCTCGGCTTCTTGCATTTATAGTAAATTATTTGGTCCTTTTTTAGTTCACTTTTATTCTATGTATCTTGTTTTTTTTTGTTCATTTTTAAGAATTTTTTAAACTTTCTTATAAGAAGTGCCAAGTCAATATCATTATTATCATCACTTGAGTTTTCTAGGTAAGTAGTCTTTTTTGGTTCTTAGTGCCAAGTCATTCTTGTTCTTTGGAAGGTTGTTCTCAAGTTTATTATGTGCAATATATGTCATTTTGTAGGTTATCAAAAACCTAATAAGTTCTTTGAGCGAAAAATTATTCAAGTTCTTTGCTTCTTGTATTGTCGTTACTTTAGGATCCCAACGTTTTGGAAGGGATCTTAGTATTTTATTAACAAGTTCAAAATTGGAAAAAAATTTACTAAGTAATTTTAAACTATTGATGATATCCGTAAGATGGGTGTACATGTCTCCAATAGTCTCATTTGGTTTCACATGAAAAGGCTCAAAGCTATGAACCAAAAGGTTAATTTTTAACTTTTTAACCCTACTTGTGCCTTCGTGTATAACTTCGAGTGTGTGTCAAATCTCATGTGCAGTTTTGCATATAGAAATCCGATTAAATTTATTTTTATCAAGAGTATGAAATAAAGCATTCATCGCTTTAGCATTTAAAGAGAAAGTATTTTTCTCCAAATTATTTCATTTGTTTATTAGTTTGGAAGTCTTTTCAAAACCGCTTTCAACAATGTTCCATAAATCGAAATCCATAGAAAGTAAGAAAATTCTCGTTCTAGTTTTTTAATACGTGTAGTCCGTCCCATTGAACATAGGAGAACGAGTGATAGAAAGACCCTTTTAATTATCGGTAAAAGCTATTTCTCTTAGGTGTTAAATCAAATAAGAAAAACCTTAGCTCTGATACCAACTGTTATGACCGAAATAAGCACAAAGGGGTGAATTAGTGCTTACATAAAAACGTTGAGTATTTAGAAAAACCATTTTGACAAAATCGTATTAGAAATGCATTTAAACTTAGAGAAAGTGTGAAGTTGAGTGAGCAGCCAAACCAGTAAGCAATATAAAGGAAAAAGGCAAAGAAGAGAAGACACTAATTTTCTAGTAGTTCAGTCATCGTGATCTACGTCCACTCTTGATTCCTCCTCCATTGAGGTTATTGGCTTCCATTATTGATCTTCTTTTAATGGGTGAAGATCAACTATCCTCTTACAGCTCTATTCTTCTTTTCAAATGTTTAGGAGATAACCTTTATAGTTCTCTCTATTGGGAAATCTTGGGGGTGACATCACATGCATAGCGGAATAACATAAAATAAAATCCCCAATTCCCAAAGATATGTTCGTCATCATGTGAAGATTGATGCGTAAAAATCCACGAAACTTAATACTGTGTATAGAATATATTGTGTTACCTAGGGAGATCATATATCCTTGTATCCCTATAGATCTCTAAGAGAAGGTGAAGGAGGTTAAGCGCCCTCCTCTCTAGTGGTGATCTACACAGCAGGGCTACGATGACGCTCCTCAAAACTCCAGGCCTACTCTGAGGTGGAGAGGGGGGGGAGAATAGGAGAGGTAAGCAAAGATTCTAGCATATGAACCATTGATTCCCTTATATTTATAGAGGTCCCCTATTAACTTAACCATAATGAATCTTTCCCTATTAGGTATTAGATCTCCATCCAACTACCCAAGCCTCTTAGATTAGTGGATCTTTATCCAATAATCTCTCATGGGTACTTATTGGATCTCATCCATAAGATCCAATAATTTCAGGGGTTTATTGGATATCAAATAAGATAGGGGCTCCGACGGATACCTCATATCCGAACCTATACTCATCGTAATGCCTACCATATGTGTGTGACCCTCTAGGCCCAATATCGAGCTGGCTGTGAGTCATACCTGTCAGAACTCTTTCTGGCACAATGAATTATTATTTCCAGAATAATTCACTAGACTCATCGATTGCGGACGTACTAGGCTACTACGCCGTAGTCCCTAGACGATACAAGGTAATCCAATCCATTGGACTTATCTGTCCTCAGTTATCATGTACCTATAGTCCCTCATCCATCTAATATCCCAGAGACCGTATACCGGGTATGGTGCTGTCATACCCATATGGTTTCTACTCGAGTCTCGCTCTAATCGGATTCTCCCGGAGAACTCTTTCTCTCTCAATCCGAATGACCTTGGCTAGAGGTTTTTTGAGCAAGAACATATGAGACATTCTTCTCATGACACCGAGAGTGGATGATCTTCTATCGACACTCAATAGCTCTCGTAAGGTTGATGCCACTACCGATGACCAACTGTGCTAGATCTGGGACATCCAAACCTATAAGTCCAGTATCAAAGAGTGGAGCACTCATATAGAACATCCTCAGTGTCTCAAGTCTAAGGACCAGAGACACCATTGGGACTACGGATTCACTGTCGGACAATAAGGCATCATCAACCATTCAGGATTCCGTAAGCGGATTTTTAGTGAATTTATTTCCCAATGAGCACTTGTATTGTATCCCTAGTGTCCCAACATGAGCAGCTATGAGACCAGCTGCATCCATGATATGGACAGGTATACAACACACCAGTCTATCCAGTTATCTCGATGTCCCTCTCGAGTAACCTATGATCGGGATTATTTAAGATATGTGTTTAAAGGTGAATCAGTCTCATTATCATGATCTCATCACGATCCGATTCCCATTGCATAGATCCATGGACATCATAATATATCTATGCATATATGGAACAAGTAATATAAAGTGATAAATGCTAAAATATAATAAGCAAAAAAAATTATGTGTCAAGTCACACATACCATTACTCACGTGATTGACTTGTAGGGCACATATGACTAGTAATCTCCCACTTGACCTAAATCTAATCATATATGTGTCTGATCTCCATCAGAACCCTATGATGCTCAAAGACAATCTGAGATAACAACTTTGTTAGTGGATCTACAATGTTATCTTCGGATAGAACTCTTTCCACTATAATATCTCCCAGGGTCATGATCTCTCTAAAAAGCTGAAACTTCCTTAGAACACTTCTGATAAGACTCGGGTTCCCTTCTTTGAGTAATCGCCTCATAGTTGTCGCAATATAAGAGAATCGACTCCTTGCTGCTTGGTACAACTCCCATATCTGTGATGAAATTCTTCATCCAGACTCCTTTGCTGCCTCTACTGCAACAATGTACTCAGCCTCTACGATCGAGTCAGCAGTAGTATTTTGCTTGGAACTCTTCTAGCACACTACTCCTCCATTCAAGGTGTACACATACCCCGAATTTAACTTGCTATCATCGACATCGGACTAGAAACTCGAGTCCGTGTAGCCTTCAACCCTGAGACTACTACCTCCATATACTAGTAAAAGATCCTTAGTCCTTCTCAAGTACTGAAGGATACACTTTACTGCTTTCCAGTGCTCTAAGCCTGGATTCGCCTGATACCTGCTCGTGACAATCAAAGCATGCATTATATCAGTCCTGGTATATAGCATGGCATACATGATAGATCCTATCACTAAGGCATATGATATCTTATCCATATTCACATTTTCTTCAAGAGTCTTTGAGGACATACTCTTAGAAAATGATATCCCATGTCTCATCGATATGAGACCTCTCTTGGAATTTTTCATGCCAAACCTTTTGACAATGGTGTCTATGTACTTGGACTAGGACAAGCCAAGCATCCTCTTGGATCTATCTCTATAGATCTGAATCCCCAAGATATAGGATGTTTCCTCTAAGTCCTTCATGGAGAAGTGTCTAGATAACCAAGCCTTTACTGTGGATATCATTCCTACATCATTCCTAATGATCAGGGTGTCATCCACATATAACACCAAGAAGGTGATAGCGCTCCCACTTACCTTCCTATACATACAAGGCTCATCTTCGTTTTTAATGAAGCCATAAGATCTTATTGTCTCATCAAATCTTATGTTCCAACTTCGGGAAGCTTGCTTTAGTCCATAAATGGATCTAAACAACCTGCACACCTTATCTGGGTAGATCTTAGATACAAATCCCTCGGGTTGTATCATATACACCTCCTCCTTGAGATTCCCATTGTGAAATATGGTTTTCACGTCTATCTGCCAGATTTCATAATCATAGTGTGCTGCAATAGCCAATATAATTCGGATAGAATTTAGCATGACTATGGGTGAGAAGGTTTCATCATAGTTAACACATTGCCTTTGACGATACCCCATAGCCACTAGCCTTGCTTTATCGGTCTCTACTTTTCCATCTACTCCGATCATTTTTTTTTTTTAAGATCCACTTGCAACCAATGGGTATAAGACCTTCGAGCATATCAACTAAGTTCCAAACCTTGTTAGAGTAAATGAAATCCATCTTAGAATTCATGACTTTTGTCACTTCCCGGAGTCTATACTCATAATAACCTCCTCATAGGTTTGAGGATCAATATCCTCAACATCCTCTCCTCCAATATGTCTCACATATCTCTTAAGAGGATGTGATACTCTACCGGATCTTTGTAAAGTTGGAACTTGCGTGTTAGGTATCTGAACAGACTTGGGCTGTAGAGTGGTACTTGAGCTAGGTTCTCTAACCTCGCTCAACTCTATTATGCTCCCACTATCTTTGCCAAGAATATATTCTTTCTCAAGAAACACCACTCTCTTGGCTACAAAGACCTTTTGGTCCTCAAGATAATGGAAATAATATCCAAATGTTTCCTTGGGGTATCCCATGAACTTGCATCGTTCTGTCCTCGATTCTAACTTATCGGGGTTGTGTCTTTTAACGTGGGTAAGGCAGCCTCAAATCTTAACAACCTTAAGATCAGGCTTCTTCCCTTTTTATATCTCATATAGTTTAGACACTTTCGACCTAGTTGGAACTCTGTTTAGAAGGTAAGTTGCGGTCTCTAGAGCATATCCCCAGAATGAGATGGGTAGGTCAGCGAAACTCATCATGGACCGTACCATGTCTAACAATGTATGATTCCTTCTTTTAAATATACCATTGAGCTAAGGTATATAAGGAGGTGTCCATTGGGATAGAATCCCATAGTCTTTGAGGAATTGGGTAAACTCCGTTCTTAAGTACTCACCTCCTCGATCTGATTGAAGAGTCTTGATACTCCTTCCAATCTGGTTCTCCACTTCATTCTTATACTCTATGAATTTTTCAAAGGCCATGAACTTGTACTTCATTAAGTACACCTGTCCGTACCTTAAGAAATCATCAGTAAAGGTAATGAAATAGGAGTAACCACTAATGGCATGAGTTGATATGAGTCCACATACATTACTATGTATGAGTTTTAGTAGTTCATTGGCTTTTTCTCCAGTTCCACTAAATTAAGAGTTGGTTAGTTTTCTATGAAGGCAAGGCTCATAAGTTGCATATGACTCATAGTCGAATGGATTTAGATATTCATCCTTTAGCAACTTTTGAATCCTTCCCTCATGGATGTGACCTAGCCTATAATACCACAGGTATATACTATTCACCTCAACTCATTTCCTCTTAGACACCCCTACATTCATGATATGTGGAGTAGTGTCCATCATAAATAAACCATTATGTAATATTCCTCTCGCCAATCTCCTCGGTTTTACCAGAATCTACAACAAATTGCAGATGTGTTAAGCAATATCGGTATCCAATACCAATGCACTATCACAAAAATCTGACAACTTAAGATTAATCATGAATGTACCTGAAGCTTCTCCAAGCTTCTATTTCACCCTCTCTGTAAGGTACTATTTGTAGTTTCTCTTCCAGTACCCATCTTTTTCGTAGTGGATGCACTAGTGTAGATAATTGGCTTCTCTTTCTTAATAGTGCTCTTTGCCTCCTTCAACATATTGAGAAGCTCAAGGGGAGTCACCTTAAGCTTGTTCATATTAAAATTCATTATGAATTGTGAAAAGGAATCTAGTAGGGACTGAAGCATAAGATTCATACATAGGTTATCCTCTATGACCATTCCTAGACCTATGAGTTTCTCCATCCACTCAATCATCTTTAGGATATGGTTCTGAACCGATGTCCCCTCAGTCGTCCTAGCACGGAAGAGACTCTTGGATATCTCATATTGTTGTGTTTTTCCATGTTCCTCAAATAGTTTGCAGACATGTAAGAGAATGGATCTGGCATCCATCTTTTCATGCTCTCTATAACTCAGGAGTCATGGAGCCCAACATGTAACACTGAGTAAGCGTGGAGTCATCAATGTACTTCACGTAGCGAGTGACCTCATCCTTGCTTGGCCCTTCCTCGGGCGTAGGCATCATTATATCAAGGACGTATGCGATTTTCTCCACAATGAGAACAATTCTCAAGTTGCAGAGCTAATCCGTATAATTTGGACTGGTGAGGCGATTGACATCAAATATGCCACATAAAGGATTTGAAAGTGATATTTTCTGAAAATAAAGATGCAGTAAAAATAAATAACATGTAGATTTTACAAAAATTTAACAATCAAGATATAGACTTCTATCATAATATGCTCCCACTATTTACTAACGAGTTATGCGAGACCCTCAGCACATGAAACTGAAGTCTCCGGCAAACTTTTAGTGGGGATAAGGATCTAATCAGCATCTTAGTGTAACCTCGAGGAACTCGACCAATTACACTAAGCCCGAAAGGTAGGCAACTCTTGCCGATCACAACTCCTTATGATTTCTATCCTTTGTGACTTCCGAATCACCATGGTCTCGAGGGACTCGACCAACCATAATGTTCGGTTAAGTCAGCACCATCGTTACAAGGTTAGTCTGATTCGATGATATACCCTCGAGTGACTTGACTAAGTATACTAGGTCCTCAGGTCACCGGTGATAGCTCTATGTCATAGGCAAGATAGCGACTCACGATATAGGTGAGCCTCGAGAGACTCGACTAACTCAACCTACACCGAGAATCAATTCCTACCTATAACGATGGAAGGCCACGTGGGTTAATCTAATTGCCTCACGTTTACCGACTTAATACTATCGAGAGAGGGTTTCTATGATTTGGTCTCCTTATATGATATGTCACAAATATACATACTTAATATATATCTACTTCGCATGTAAATATATATACATATCTAGTAGGTGTATAAGCAATCACATGAGCAATCACATGAGCAATCATACCAAATAATCATGGACCACAGCTTAATGTGATCAGACCCGAGCCAATAGGTCTAATCACTCACATCAAGATCTATGTGTGCAGCGGTGCATCTCCATGCCCTATGATCGTCCATCTCGTCCTCGTCAGTTCCATCAGCATCTCGACGCATCTCCATACATCGCGATCATTCATCTCGTGGGTCCCGCTATCACTTCCATGCTCTCGCTATGCCTCATCGTATGATTATAACTTAATTATAGGCACATAGGCTCGATAATAAATAAGAAATAAAATAGAGGCTCGTAGGCTCCAATAATAATAATCACAAGTACACACATCACACGATCTATGATCATCCGTCCATACATCATACATCACATGTATAAATCATCATCATTTAGGACTACTAAATAATAAAATAAGAACAATCAATTAAATTATTTAATTAATTAATATTTTTTGAAATCGAGGATATGTAGGGAATTTTTTAAATTCCGAGGGGTATTTAGGTAATTTAGAAAGAAAGGACAAACATGAAATTTTAAAATTCTGAGGTGCAAAACTATCCTTTTACCCGAAAACCCTAACCCTCTCCCCTGCTGTGTTGCCACCGCTCTCCCCTGCTGTGTTGCCGTCGCCACCACCCTACCGGCGGTAGCCATTGCAGGCAAGGGGCGGGGGCGCTGCCCCTGCTTGCGAGCGACTCGTCCACGGGTAGCGTCGCCTCCATGGGTGGTTCTGCCTGCGGGGCAACGCCTGCAAGCGGTGCTGCCCCGTTGGGATATCGCCCCTGCGGGGGGTTTTGCCCGCGGAAGCAGCGGCCGCAGGTGCCGCTGCCCTATGGTGCCTCTGCTCGCGGGCACAATAGCCGCAGGTGCCTCAGGCCACAGCGCCTCCACCAATGGGCGCTGCGACCACAAGCGCCGAGGCACGCGAGCACAGTGGCCATAGGCGCCGCTACCCCACAACGCCTCTACACGCGGGCTACTAGTGGCAGCGGTAGTGGTTGCAGGCTGCACCAGCGGGCTGCCGACCGCCGGTAGTAAGCTTACTGCAAGTAGATGGTAGCGTTGCCATCTGCGAGGGCAGCAACAGTTGCTGCCCTTTCTCGCTTTTGCGTCAACGATTTTGAAACTAAAAGCTTCTCTAAAACACAACACACTCAGTTCAAAACTAATCTATAGCACGAAAAACCTGGCTTTGATACCACTATTGGGAAATCTTGGGGTGACGTCATATGTGCAGCGGAAGAACAGAAAACAAAATACCCAATTCCCAAAGATATGTTTGTCATCATGCGAAGATTGGTGTACAAAAATTTGTGAAACTTAATACTACGTATAGAATAAATTGTGTTACCTAGGAAGATCATATTTATAGGAAAAGAGTCGGAACTATGAGAGGGGGGGTAAATTAGTGCGGCGGCAAAATCACATTGGTTTTGGAAAATTTCTCAGACATTGAAAATCGATTTCAGAAAATTAACTTGAAACACGTGTTCGTAAATGTATTGAAGGTAGTAAGCAAGTAAAATGGTTTGCAATAAAATATACAATAAAAATATAAATGTAAACCAGAGAACACGCCAATTTTATAGTGGTTCGATCGTCGTGACCTACATTCACTATGTTGATTCCTCTTTCGTCGAGGCCACCAGCATCCACTATCACTCTTCCTTCAATAGGCGATGATCAACCACTTTTTATACCCCTCTTCTCATTTTCACAAGTTTAGGAGACAACCTTTACAAGCACACACACTCCTAAATAGAATTCTAGACTTAGACTAGAGGAGAGGATTTCTCAAGTGATTGCAATAGCATTTCTTCACTTTTAAACTCTTTGTGCTTATGTGTTTTAACCAGGGATAAGAGGGATATTTATATGCCTCAAGTTGATTCAAACTTGGAGCCTAAAAACATCTTATCTCGAGTTTCCTAGGTTCGGGCGGTATCACCGCTAGTGTCAGTCTAACACTGACACTATGCTAGGCGGTACCACCGCCTAGCACCTTGCTAGGGGTGGTACCACTACCCAGACTGGTGGTACCACCACCTAGCACCTTGCTAGGGATGGTACCACTGCCCAAACTGGCGGTACCATCGCCTGACAATCTCGAAGACTGTGTCATGACGGTGCCACTTCTTGGGTCATAGTTTGGGCCTTTCATTGGGCCCAACACAATCTTTACATGGGCTCAACTAGCTTATAATTGGGTTAGTCCAATTTCAATCCCAATTATGTGCTAACTATGAAATCTAAGACATTTATTAATCTAACCAAGTCTGTAAGTCTAGTTTCTTCCGTCGAGCTTTCGGTGATCTTCTGGCGAATTTCCGACGATCTCTCGGCAATGTTCCAACAGACTCCCATCAAGCTCCTGGACTTCGTGACAATCTTCTTGGCAAGTTCTGAAAAGCTTCTCTGGCAAGCTCTAAGACTTCTTGACTTGTTCCTGCAGAACTTCCGATTAACGTTCGGACTTTCGACGAACTCTCGAACTCCCAACGACATCACGTTCTTGACTCCGGGACTTCATTTTGCTTTATGCCTTGCTATCATAGTTAATCCTGCACATGTAAAAGAATACTTTGATCTAGATAATTATTACTAAGCTTGAATCATGTTGTCCGGCATGTCATTGGTCCATCGACGCTTCATCCGATTCTTCGGCACATCGTCCTCTCTTACGGCCTATTGTCAAATTGGTCAGTTGACTCTATAACTTTGATATCCTTGGCGAAATATCCGCTCTTCTTGGCTCGATGCTCGAATCCATGGCCTGAAGCCTTATGTCGATATGTCGACCGATCCTTCGGCCCGACATCCAATCTTCTTACATGTTTTCCTTCGGCCCAAAATACAAGGTTTAACACATATATCCTTGTGTCCCTACAGATCTTTAGGAGAGGGTGAAGGAGGTCAAGTTCCCTCTTATCTAGAAGTGATCTACATAGCAGGGCTGCGACGACGCTTCTCAAAACTCTAAGCCTGCTTTGAGGTGGAGAGGAGGAGGAGAATATGAGAGGTAAGCAAAGGCTCTAGCATATGAATCACTGATTCCCTCATATTTATAGAGGTCCCTTGTCAAGTTAACTCTAATGGATCTTTCCCTATTGGGTTTTGGATCTCCATCCAACTATCCAAGCCTCTTAAATTAGTAGATCTCTATCCAATAATCTCTCATGGGTACATATTGGATCTCATCCATAGGATCCAATAATTTCATGGGCTTATTGGATATCTAATAAGATAGGGGCTCGAGCGGATATCTCATATCCGAACCTATACTCATCGCAATGCCTACCATATGTGTGTGATCCACTAGGCCCAATATCGAGTTGGCCATGAGTCATACCTATCAGAACTCCTTTTGACATAGTGAATTATTATCTTCATAATAATTCACTCGACTCTACGGATGTACTAGGCCACTACGCCGCAATCCCCAGATGATACAGGAGAACCCAATCCATTGGACCTATCTGTCCTCAGTTACCATGTACATATAATCCCTTATCCATCGAATATCCCAGAGACCATATATTGGGTATGGTGTTGTCAGACCCATATGGTTTTTACTCGAGTCTCACTCTAATCGGATTTTCCCGGAGAACTCTTTCTCTCACAATTCGAATGATCCTAGCTAGGGATTTGTCTGAGCAAGAATACATGGGACATTCTTCTCATGACACTGAGAGTGGATGATTCTATATCGACACTCAATAGCCTTTGTAAGGTTGACTGCCACTCCCGATGACCGATTGTGCTAGATCTGGAAAATCCAAACCAATAAGTCTGGTATCAAAGAGTGGAGTACTCATACAGGATATCCTTGGTGTCTCAAGTCTAAGGACTAGATACACCATTGGGACTATAAAATCACTGCTTGACAATAAGACATCATCAACCTTTCAACATTCCGTAAGCGGATCAATCAGTGAACTCATTCCCCAATGAGCACTTGTATTGTATCCCTAGTGTCCCCACACGAGTAGCTATGAGACCATTTGCATCATGTTGAATCTTGGATTTTGATGATGAAGTCAATTGTAAATTGTTTGATCTAATCTATATATTGAGAAAAGTGTGTAGGATTATCTACGATAGTAGTAAGACATAAAGTAGGTGTTGTGTTGGAGTCAAGATCGAGATCTCATTGGGAGTTCAAGAGTTCGTCGGAAGTCCGGACGTTCATCAGAAGTTCTGCTGGAACCAACCGAGAAGTCCAAGAGCTTGTCGGGAGTTTGCCAGAACATTGCCGAGAGTTCGTCGGTGTTAGAACCCTTACAAATTCTAAACTTGGGGTCGATCACTTTAGGGGATCGACCTCCTTGGAACTCTATAGGGGTTCCTCCCTCCAAGTTGCTGCTCAAAGGCTGTAGAAAAGATTCATCTATTGCTTAGTAAAAGAGGAGGAATACATGGCTATTTATAGGGCTTTTAAACCCTAACTCCTAATAGGACTCCTACTTAAGACTCCTACTTCTAACCAACTCCTAATAAGATGCCTACTCAAGACTCCTATTCCTTTACAACTCCTAATTCTTCTCTAAGAAATAACGTCCTAACCCTACTCGGCCTCTTCACCTCTTTAATAGGGGTTGGCTTAAGTAGGTTCTACATGAATGTCTCTCTCAATTAGAACTCTCCTAGCTAGAGTCCTAACAGACCCACCCTCTTCAAATCAGCCTTTTCCTCGAGGCTGACGATTCATGAATTCTGAGAATTTGATCTTTAAGTCGTTACAGTTATCCCAAGTAGCATCTTCTGTTAGTAGGTTTGCCCACTGTATTAGCACTTCAGTAGTGGGTCATCATCGTCGAGTCACGATCCGTCGATCAATAATGGCACTTGGCTGGGTCTGGAGTTCTCCTTGGGTAGTAATATTTGGTGGGTGGCTTTGGGCTATTTCCAAGCACCTATTTACAATTTCTATCTGGCCATCGGTTTGTGAGTGATATGTCATACTCCTTTTCGATTTAGTACCCTACATATGGAATAACTTTATCTAAAATCTGCTCGTGAAGATGCAAGTATAATTTATCACAAGCATAATGCGTCCCTTATAGCGTAATTCTTTTGAGTCCCAATTGTAATGAGCCATGGAGCTTGGTGCTTTTTCCAATTTTTTTATGAACTTATTGGTCTCCAAATCTTCCTATCATTCCATCTTAATATCCTCAAGGAAGTCACTAGTTGAAAGTGAAATGACCAAAAATTCAGCTTGCTTAGGTAGCCGTAAAAGCGTATCTGCAACAACATTCTCTTTCCCCTTTTTGTAAGTTATTTCATAATCATATCCAAGAAGCTTTGTTACCCTTTTTGCTACTCGGGGGAAGATATTTTTTGCTCCAAGAGATATTTTAGGCTTTTATGGTCGGTCTTGATTTGAAAGCATCGCCTGATCAAGTACGATCTCCATCTCGTTGCTGTGTGCACAATGGCGAGCATCTCCTTATCATATGTTAATATGTTTTGATAGGAGGGAGACAATGCTTTGCTAGTGTATGTGAGTGGTTGATCATCTTGCATGAAAACGTCTCCAATTCCGACTCTAGATGCATTGGCCTCAATGATGAAGGGTCGGTTGAAATCTAGTAGCGCTAGCACCGGCATTGTCGTCATGGTTACCTTAAGTATGTTGAAGGCAGTGGAGGCTTTGTCTGACCATTAGAAGGTATCATTTTTCAGTAGAGAAATGAGTGGTACACTGATCTTTCCATAGTTTTTCATGAACTTACGATTATAGCTTGTTAAATCGATAAAGCCACGTAGCAATTTCATGTTCCTCGGGGTTGGCCAGTTCTGCATTTCTTCTATTTTGGAGGGGTCCACTATCACACCTTCCTCCGATATGATATGTCCAAGATATTCCACCTTTTATTGAAGAAAGCAAAAATTTGTAGTGGCTGTTGTGTGTTCGAAAGGCGGTTTTCGGTATGTCTTCTTCGTACACTCGTATTTGATGATATCCGGATCGAAGATCCAGCTTTGTGAAGATTTGTGCTCTCTTTCATCTAGCAATTCATCTACTACTAGAATAAGATATTTATCCTTGATGATTATGTCATTGAGAGCTCGGTAACCAATACATATTCGCCATGTTTTGTCCTTCTTGCGTACAAGTAGCACTGATAAAGAGTAGAGACTTCAACTTGGCCAAATAACTCCTATTTCGAGCATCTCTTTTATAATCCTTTCTATTTCATCATTCTGGAGATGTAGATACTGATATGGCCAAGTATTTGCTGGAGGTTTGCCTGGAAGAATCGTTATATAATGATCATGCCGATGGGTAAGAGGTAGGTTGTGCGGTTCATCAAATATATCTGAAAATTCAGCAAGCAAAGGAAGTAGGTTTGGATCTTCAAATTCTATTAGCTTTCCCTTAGTTTGCTGCTCAAGTTGTACCAAAAAGTCACTGCATGCTTTATGCAAAATGTTTTCTATTTGTTGTGTGCAAATCATCGTTACGTCGCCCCCACGTTTCCCATGCAATATCACTTGTTTCCCCTTATTGTAAAATTTCATAATTAGTTTCATAAAATTTCAGAAAACATCACCTAATATTGTCAACCATTCAATTCTAAGTATGTCCTCATGATCATCAAGAGGGAGGAGGAAGAAATATGCAATTATCTCTTGGTCCTGTAGCAACAGTTTCACTCGTGGGCGCCTATGATCATACTTCAAAATCCATCCGTCGGCGACCTTAACGTCAAACCTACTGCAATTCTCGATAGGTAAGGCCATCTAAACAGCAACCTTACTATTTAGAAAGTTATTAGTACTGCCTGTGTCGATG
The DNA here is from genome assembly GCA_900464855.2 of Musa schizocarpa. Lineage (NCBI taxonomy): Eukaryota > Viridiplantae > Streptophyta > Magnoliopsida > Zingiberales > Musaceae > Musa > Musa schizocarpa. The sequence continues at coordinate 30,690,136 of LS990920.1, read as the reverse complement.
AGAATAGTGATCGGTTGTTGTTTGAGAAGGCCTCCAACTTTCATCGTTTGTGGGTTTGAGTAGCCAGCTAGTGTATGTACCGTAACTTCGGTCGGTTATGGCTCTTCTTCTGCATCTTCTTCTTCATATTCAAGACTCTCTTCTAGATGTTCAGTGACCTCTTCTTCTACTGGTTTAATCATAAGAAGGCTCCCTTTACTACAACGATGCTTACGGCTCTATGACTCATCGCAATGCCAATATAACCCCTTCGCATATCGCTCCCGAAGCTCTTCTCTTGTCAACCTCTTTGGTACTGGGGTTCGATCAATAGTAGGGGGGCCGAGGGCTTCAATATTGTAGGTCAAGGAGTGATCCTAGTCCTCTGAGCTTCATGGTTCAATCGCTCCTCTTGATGTCGTGCGAAAGAGATGGCTGCCATAAGCGTGTAAGGTTGTCGCGCTTTAACTTCTTCCTGGATCTCCAGCTTCAAGCCCTCAATGAAGGTCCCCAATTGCTATTTTTAAGATGAATTATGAGTTTGATTAGATAACCTTTCAAATCTGGTTTGGTACTCCTGAATGGTGGAGGTTTGTTGGATCTTTGTTAGTTGTCCATCAATATTCTCGTAATCGGTTGGTTCGAAGCGGATCAGCAGTCCTTCTTTGAAATGTTGCTATGAGAGGATTCCATGTATTCAAACTAGTTAAACCATTGCATGGCATCCCCTTCAAGATGTATAGCCATAATTTTCACCATAGATGCGTCTGTGGTTTTGTGGTACCGAAAATATTGCTCAGCGTACGAGATCCAACCAATCGGGTCTCCTTCTTCCCATCTAGGGAAGTCCACCCTCATACGTAGATAGTTGGGGTCGGTCATAGAGCCTCCCCTCCCTTGGAAGTCATCTCTTCGGACTTGGTGCGATTGGGCAAACCTCTCTCCTTGATGTGATTTCTTCGGGCTAGTGGTCAGCCCAATCCGAGTTCAATAAAGAGCATCCAAATCTTATCCTCGATTCACGCCTTGAAGGCTTCGAATTTAGCATTGATTACCTTCTCAGATTCCATAATATATGCCGCCAAATCTGTGATGTTAAGATCTCTCTTTTGTTATCGGGTTAAAGGCATATATAGGTTGAGAGAGGTGATGGTCGAAAGGGTTGGTGGATTGGTGGATGTAGGCTGCGGTTTAAGCTTGTTTTGTGGCCGCTTTGGGTGCAGTTTGAGGGCGTAGTTTGGTGGAGTTTTAGGGCTATGGATGAAAGTTTTGGATCTGTGGTAGATGATAGTAAAGGTTTGATAGAAATCAGTGGAAGTTGTAGCAAGTATGTGCTGTCTTGTAAGAGCAGAATTATCGTCGAAGAAACAGCGGTTTCTCAACAAAATTTTCACCAAAAAATTGAGAGATTTAAGGAGAGAATTGACAGTAAAATCACAGTTTATATGACAGTAAGGATGTCTAATTTAATCAAGAAAATTTTGGTAGTATAATAGCAAGGAAATTGGTGCAAGTTGCGATAGCAGAATTCTCGTCGAAAAATTTTAGCGGTATGGGATGAAAATTTACAGCAATACAAAATTATTTTTAGAGATGAATTCCTCAATAGATCAATTATAGATAGAAGCCAAGATAATCTATGAAGTGTATAAGAAATTTTATTTAAAAAAGATTATAAATAGATGGGTTAAGGTAATAATATACGGCTGAAATTTTTTGCATCACAGATTTTCAAGTGCAGATTGGACGTAAAAGATCAGTGGTTTATATTAAGAAGTTTTCAACAAATCCAAAGGAAAATTTATTGTTAGGAAGTGTCAAAGCTATCATAAAAAAATTATAGTGATTTGGATAGAAAAAATATAGTAACAAGATCAAACAAACTGTACTATGCGGTTGGAATTTTACCGTGTAGATTTTCAAGTATAGTAGATTAGATGTAAAAGATTAATAGATTATATTGAAAATTTTTTGACAAAACTAAAGGAAAATCTGCTGTTAGGAAGTGTCAAAGCTGTCATAAAAATTTGGTTAAGATTTGGATAGAAAAAATGCAGTAGCAAGATTAAACAGACTGTGCTATATGGCTGAAATTATGTAATGCCTCTTTCGTTGTAGAGATGAAAACTTTGCGATAAAGAGTTTATGCAGCAATATAGGAACAATATTTTTGGATTTTTTGAATAAGGATAACTAAATTGCAGTAGCAGTAAGGTAGAAAATCAGAACCTATTGTAATTCATAAGGAGATCAAAGGATGATCTGCGGTGATGGAGATGATGACGGAATTCGGCGATGATCTTTTAAGCAATTATGGGAATTGCTTTGGGTGACTGTGGAGGGCTGATGGATGGCTGTGGAAGGGCAGCAAGATACCAAGAATGCTGCTCCGATACCAAGTGTTAGAACTCTTATGGATTCTAAGCTTGGGGTTGATCTCTTTAGGGGATCGGCCTCCTTGGAACTCTATAGGGGTTCTTTCCTCCAAGTTGTTGCTCAAGGCTGCTAAGAAAGATTCATCTATTATTTATCAAAAAAGGATGAATACATGACTATTTATAGGGCTTCTAAACCCCAACTCCTAATAGGACTCCTACTCACCTCTTTAATAAGGTTCGGTAGGTTTTACATGAATGCTCCTTTCAATGAAACTCAATTAGGACTCTCCTAACTAGAGTCCTAACATCTATATTCCTAACTATTTTGTTTTGTTGCCTACTTGCTGGAAATGTTAGATTTATTGTAAATGCGATCTCCATTGATTGCAAAGCGACAATGGTCGCCGTCGACCTTACTGCATACGGCCAGTGAATCTGCTGGCGATTGCGAAGCGACAATCGGGCGGTGGCAATGGCTGCGTCGTGCAGCATGCGTGCCACAGTAGCCGTCGTAGCAGGCAACAACCGCGCGCGGGCACAAGCTACACCCAAGCGGTGGTCGCGTGCGGGCGGGAGCCACGCACCGATGGTGGTCGCGCGTGGGTAGGCCACGCCCAAGCTGCTGCCATGCGCAGGCAGGAACCACAGCCAATCATGCACAGGCGATGATAGCCCCGTGGTAGCCGCGCGCGGGGAGAGGCAGCGCCACGACGGTGGTAGCCGTGTGCAGGCGACGGCCGCACGCGAGCAAAGGTAGCTGCGGTGTGGCAGTCACGCATGCGCAGGCGACAACGACACAAGCAAAATAGGGTTTCCTTTTTAACATATTTACAATTTTGCCCTCGAGGCTAGGGTTTTATCAAATTATAATTCTGCCCTTTATAAATTTCATAATTTTAGTTTATGCCCTATTAGCATATTTATAGTTTTACCCCCATAAAATTAAGAATTCTAATTTATATCCTCAATTATAAAATTGATAAATATGATTTATTATAATTATGATTGAATTTGATCATGATTATATTTTTTGTTATTTGATTGGATTTAATTTTTGATTAAAAAAATATAAATTATGGTTTACTTTTATAATTTTCTCATATGATTTATTGATTATATTTTAACATATGGTAAATAAAATCTAATTATTATTTTTGGATATTCATTTAGTTATTCACATGTATATATTTGAAATTATGAAATAATATTAATCTTTCACATGAATGCATGATTTATATGTTATCATGATTATCATATAAGTTTTTTCTTTTGTTAATTAATGTTCAATAATTATTATGGTTGTTATTATATTATTGAATTGCTTCAGCTTGAATCAAGATAAATAAATATATGAATATTATTTATAATTTATCTTCATAAGTTTTATCTAACTGATAGCTACCAAAGTAGCCTAGGATGGTAGACTTATGAGATATGAATTACAATAAAGGTCTTATCATTTATAGGATATTTTAGGTTGTATTTTATATTTTTGTATTAGTCTTGTAACTATCAAAGTGACCTAAACCAATAATTTATAAAATATATTATGAAATTAGTCCTAAATGATATTAAATAAATTAATATTCACAATGGCAGCATGAATCAAGATAAAGAAATTTGGTAAATATTATTCATAATTTATTTTCTTAAGTTTTATCTGACCGATAGCTATCAAAGTAGCTTGGGATGATAAGCTTATAGAATATAAATTACAATAAAGTTATTATCATTTATGAAATATTTTAAATTATATTTTCTCTTTTTTATTGGTCCTACAACCACTAAAGTGACATGGACTAATAATCTATAAAATATATTATAAAATTAATCTAAAATGATATTAAATAAAATAATACTCACAATGACATATATAATTATGAGATTTAGATCATCTTAAAGGAGAATATATTTTAAATAATTATGTGATGGGGTAGGATGATACTATTTTGGATATCCTTATAGTTTAGGGTTGTATACCTGAAGATAATAATACTATTCCATAAGGATGATATTAGTCCTTCTTAAATAATCTTGAGTGAACATTAGATATGTTAATATTTCACCCAAAGGTGAAATATAGATGATATCAATAGTTCATCATATTTTGGAATCTCAAAGCATTAATGTTATATTATTACAGTGATACTTCCTTCATTGTATTTTTATAAATATCTATATACTTTTTGAAATAAATAGCTTGAGCATATGCAAGTTATATTGAGTGAGTGAGACCTTGATAAGATTAATTAAACATAATACAAACTTAATTACTTAAAGTTCTATAGAATAAATATTTGAGGTGACAGATTAGGAAAGGTATAAAAGACTCAATTTTATTATACTTAGACTTCAGTACAATTTAATACTTAAGACTTCAATACAATTTACAACTAGTGCATGAGAATATCTAAGGATCAATTTAAATTTTCTAATAAATCATTAGTTGATACCTTAAAATGATAGTATTTGAGGAATTTAATATTATATCCTTAATATAAATGATAAAGCTGTAAGCTCAAAACTCATAATATTTTGAGTACTACTCAAGGAGTGGGTAACACTAAAATACAAATGAAGCGTAAGTCACCACTTGAGTTTATAATTACTATATAAACTCATAAAAGAATATCTTCATAATAAATTGTTACTTCTATAGCGAAGAAAGTTATTTGAAAAAAAAAGTAATAATAATAATAATATAATATATGATTTGAAATTAAAAGGTATAAATATAACCTTTATATGGTTTAAATCAAATATTATAGAAATTATTTTTCTAATACTTGATGGATTAATTTGATACTTTAACATATGTTACCAATAATATATATTCATTAAAACAAAAGAATGAAGGGTGATAAATAAAAAAAGAATGAGATATTCATCAATACAGGAAATCATCTTAAAGTAAAAGCGATATTAGTTTGTATTTATTGACTACATCTAAAGATTATTCATTTGATAGATCTTGAGGATTCATGCTATGTTATTTACCTAGAGTTATTAGAATATTATTTTTCTTTTATAGTTGTAAACTTACTATGATTCAATAAAAATTAACCTTTGAATTCTGTATAATAGTCTATACAGAATTAATATAAATTTTAAGTTTACAATGATCCTATAATTAAATATTAAAATAAAATACGATTTTATAAACTCCTTGATATTATGCTTATATTTGTGAGTCACTTTATGCTTTTGTCTCATTAAACAAAGATATTTTATCACTATATAAATAACATGTTGAGATATGATTATGTATATCTAATTTATGTAAAGTCTATAACTATTCACACTCTTAAAGTGTACATAAATGAAGTCTAGATATAATTAGATAAAAAAAGTCAAGATCATCATATCTAACAAGGGTGATACATTTTATGATATTTAGAACCTAATTATAATTTTAATTTTTTTGGTAGATACTTGAAAAAATAAGGTATATATGTTCACTATGATTTACCACATGTGTCACAACAAAATATGATTGCTGAAAGGTATAATCGTATTCTTATAGATATGGTTAGGAGCATGATATATTATTCTTTTGTACCTAAATTAATGTGATAAGAAGCTCCAAAGACAATATATCTTGAATGGTGTTCCTAGTAAGTAACATGACTTCTTTTAAATTATGAAATGATAACAAACCTAACTTAAGATATTTACATATTTGAGATTGTCTTATACCGATCTTTAACTCACATAAAAGAAAATTAGATTTCTGAATATTTTATTATCTATTCAGAAAAGTTTAAAGGGGTACATATCTTATTACTCTAATAATAGTATGAAGACAATTAAATCTGGTAATGTAATATTCTTGTAAAATAGTGAATTAGTGGGAGTGAAAATCTTAAAATTTAATTTTGATATAGAGGAGATACAAGTTGATAATCCTTTATTATTCGAGAGATTGTTATTTCTCAAATTATTAAATGATTTGATAAAAGTGAACAACAAAATAACATTACTAAACTCCCACATTATATTGATATCGCTATTAATGGTCTTGTAAAATAACTATAATTGACAACCTCGGGAATATCTGGAAAAGAATTCTATCATTTATGGTTATTATGTGGCATATTTTAAGAATTATATTATGATATAGGAATCATAATGGATCCCTCATTATTTTCACAGGTTATGAAAGTAATGATTCTAAAAAGTAATATAATGTAATAAAAGAAGAGTTAAAATTAATATCCAGAATGGTGTTTGATAAATTTATCGAATTATTCAATAATTGTAAAAGAGTCTATTATATAAATGTGACTCAAAAGAAAATGTCGAATGATATAATGGTTAAACTTGAGATTAAAAGTTTTACTAATAAAGAATGTATCAATCATAATGAGATATTTAGTTTTTAAAAAACTCATTAAGAATCATTACGATATTAGTGACTCATTATGAGTTTGAGTTACATCATAATGATACGAAACCAAGTTTTTTTTTTTTTTTAAGGATATAGCTTTATACTCTAAACAATTTATAAAGAAAATAAAAGAAATATAAAGTTTGGTATGCAAATTCAAGAATCCATTTATGATCTTAAACAAGCTTCAAGATAATGATATATAAATGTTCTTCATATCATTATTTCTTTTTTGGATTTAAGAAAAATATTATTAATCAATATTTATATTAGTGGGAGCAAGTTTATTATATTGGTCTTATATATGGATAATATTATGCCTTACCAATAGTGATCTTGGTTTATTATACTAAATCAAGAAATTTTTCACTAAGAGTTTTAAGATAGTTGATATGAATGAGACATTTTATATTATTAACATTGAGTGATTCAATAATAGACCTCAATAATTATGAAGACTATCTTAGAAAGGATATATCAATCAAGTCTTGAAAAGATTTAATATACAACTTTGTTCAGTAAATCATAAAAGTAAAATTTTAGTCAATAGTAAATGCTTTAAAATGACTTAAAAAGAATAGATAAAGAAAATATTCTTTGTATACGTGTAGTTGGAAGTCTATGCTCAAGCTTGTGTCGAAATAGATATCAGTTTTATAGTTAAAAATAATGGGTATATATTGGAGTTACCCAAAAGTAAAAATATTAAAAGACTACAAAGAAAGTAATAAGATATTCGGAAGGGACAAAGGATTATATGCTCACATTTATGAAATTATATAAGCTTGAAATTATGGTATTTTTCAGATGCTGTTCGTATAAATTACCTTGATAATATGAAGTCAACCTTATGATTAATATCTATATCAATTAGAGGGGTAATTTATTATTATCAATAATAAAAGTTGATTATGTGGCATGCTTTCAGGCCAATGATCAATTTTTTTTACTATAAAATTTTATCTAAGGACTTGGTGTAGTCAAACAAAATTACCAAGTCGTTGAAGCTATTTTATGATATTGCAGTAGTTTTCTTTTCTAAGAATGACAAGTATTATTTTATCTCTATGTATTATAGTATAAAGTACTTGATGGTTAGAGAAAAGGAGTATAGAAATATCCAATATCAATTAATTACTTAAGTTTTACTATATTGATTGCTAATCCATTCACTTAGAACCTACAACCTAAAGTATTTTAAAATAACATATTCTTATAATTGGGTTTATGAGTAACCCATAAAGGATATGGTGATGTATATTTGAGTGGATACTATAATTGACATTCTTCCTTAAGTTATCACATCCGGGATTTTTTATTTTTTCACACATTTAGACCAAATAGATAAACATCACTTTATTCATCATTCATAAACATTTATTACAATTCATTTATTACAATACATTTATTTATCGAATCATAAATAGAAATATAAACATGGTGATGTTAACTTCAAGAATCACCCAAGTGGTTCTACCTAGCGGTAGAGGAAGGTCCGCTCTCCACTAGAATCCGATTTAGTACTAAAGGGAGGCTGCTCTTAAAATCAAAAACAAAAAAAATTCAGCAACGCTGAGTAGGAACCCTAAAAGTCAACTCAAAATGTATACATGATCAAAATTCAATCAATCATCCAATTGGCGTATATCAAATACCCAAAGAAGCACTCCCCCAACAGCGGATGGAGAGGCTTTACCCTACGGGATGAGTTTGTGTTCTCCCAACAACGGATGGAGGCAAACTCATATCGCACTCCCAACAGCGGATGGAGTGGTGTCCCACACCCACCAAAGTGGGGACACATTCCTCCCAACAGCGGATGGAGGAACCGTCCAGCCGCCACGTCTGACGGCCCACTAATCCCCGAAGGGAATCGCCCTACCTGCTCTCGGCAGGAAAATAATATAATCTCACACTAGTCATGTCCATTTCGGGATGAAATAACATATTTAAAACATCTCTTTCAAATATCATCAATATCAAATAATATAAATTAGCCCTCAATTGACTTGAACTCTAGTTTAATCGATTCAATTGAACTCGATTTACTAGAGTCTAACTGAACTGATATCTAATCTTTATTTAACTGGTTTGGAACCACCCTAGACTAGTATAATTTAGATTAGATTAAGTTCAATTTAGATTAAACTAACTTGAATAAGTCAATCAATTCGGAATCACCCTGAATTGATCTAGACTAATCAAGTATAGTTTAGTTCAATCAATATTTGGGCTCAAGTTCAATAATAATATTGGGCTAGATTGAGCTAGTCCATCTACTGATCATGTGCAATATATATGATTGAGCATGCATTACACAAAATTGGCCTAGCCCTGGCCCATGGACTAGTCATATGCGTCGCATGTGACCGCCCATAATGGTTGGGTTGGGGTAGCCTACGGGCCAAGGCCTGACCCATGGGTTGGGCTTGGCCTGTGAGCAATTTCATTCTAATTAATATCCAATTTCATATCATAGTATATACCCATTAACAATATAAATAAAAAAATATAATAATGCATTAAAAGATAGATAAGGAGAAAGACTTTAATATAAAGAAATAACGTTCTAAATTTGACTAGAAATCATAAGACATTAAAAGAAGGATTGAGAGATAAGTTTTAATACAAGAAAATAGCCTTCTAAATTCAAATAAAAAATATGTTTTCAATACATATAAAATTTCAACATATTCTAGTCATATTTTAAATCATTCAGAATAATATATTTTAAATTTCAGATCAAAGAATATCAAAAAGGATTCTAGATAACATATTCTAATCTAACAAGATTTTAATCCAGATAAGATTAAAGATAAACTGTAATACAAGAAATATCATATAAAACAAATATATTTTTAACATATTTGACTCTATAATAAAAACCTTAATCATGGGTCAAAAAATATTATGAAAACTTTAACTAATTAATTTAATGCAAAAAGTTTGACATTTAAAGAATTGATACATATTTTTCAAACTATAAAACTTTCAACATTTAAAGAATCAAAATAAAAGCTAAAACTTTTAAATTTAAGAAAGGTAGGGAAACCTACCTCTTGTCAATAGGGTGTAACTCCTCGTTCCTCCCGTTGCCAAGCTCGACTAGGTGAGGAATGAAGGAGAGAAATCCCTCCCTTTAAATAGGAGGAGGTGAGCCTCTATTAAGAGAAATTCATTTTAAATTTTATATTTATTTAATATAAATTATTTCTATTTAATATACTAACAAATATAATATCATTATATTTGGAATACTTAATAGTTATTTCCTTAATTCATATCAACAAACAAGGAAGTAGATTAAGATTTCCTTAAATTATAATAACAAGTAAGGAAAGAAAATCAATTCATAACTTAAATATTTGATGTGATTACATTTCTCCCCTCCTATAGGAAATTTGGTTCCCAAATTTAGCTTACCTTAATAGAATAGATGAGGATACTACTCTCTCATATATCTTCTTCTCTTTCCCACGTTGCCTCTTGGTCTGAATGGTGTTGCCAACAAATCTTTACCAAAGGTATAATTTTGTTCCTTAGAAATGTTCTTTCCTTTCCAAGATCTGGGTTGGTTGTTCTCCAAAAGTAGCATCATCTCTTAGTTGTAGAGGTTGGTGAGATATGATATGTGATGAATCCTTGATATATCTTCGAAGCATAGACACATGGAATACATCATGGATGCCAGCCATAGCCGGGGGTAATGCCAATCTGTATGCCACAAGCCCAACCTTTTGTAAGATCTCAAATGGGCCAATAAATCTTGGGGCTAACTTCCCCCTTTGACCAAACCTCATAACTCCCTTAGTTGGCGATACTTTTAAGAAAACGTGCTCACCAACTTCGAACTCTAGATCTCTTCGCCTTCGATCTGCATAACTTTTCTAACGATTTTGAGCTGTTAATAATCTTGGGCGTATAATTCGAATATTATGAGCATCTTTTTGAATTAATTGAGGCCCCAAAAGTTTCCGTTCTCCTACCTCATCCCAATATACAGGTGATCTGCACTTTCTTCCATAAAGAGCTTCAAATGGAGCCATCTGTATACTAGAGTGTTAACTATTATTATAAGAAAACTCAATTAGATGTAAGTGCATATCCCAACTCCCACCAAAGTCCAAAGCACATGCTCTTAAGAGATCTTCAAGAGTTTGTATTGTCCTTTTAGATTGACCATCAGTTTGGGGGTAAAAGGCTGTACTAAACTTTAACTACATGCCCAAAGATTTTTGTAAACTTCCCCAAAATTTAGAGGTGTTGGATCTCTATCTGAGATAATGCTAACTGGCACCCCATGATATCGAATAATTTCCTTAATATATAAGCTTGCTAGTTTATCCAATGAATACTTCTTGTTAGTAGGGAGGAAGTGAGCAGATTTAGTAAGTTTGTCTACTATTACCCAAATTCCGTCATATCCTTTCACAGTCTTGGGTAATCCTATCACAAAATCCATAGTGACTTGCTCCCACTTCCATTCAGGAATCAAAATCGTTTGCAACTTTCCCGCAGGTACTCGATGTTCTATCTTCACCTATTGGCATATTAAACATTTAGAAACAAACTCTGCTATATCTCTCTTCATACTACGCCACCAATAGTTTTAGTGTAAATCTCGATACATTTTAGTAGTCCCGGGATGGATATTAAATTTTGATCTATGTGCCTCCTCTAATAATTATATCTTTACTGGATGGCTTTCGGGAACACAAAGTCGATTGTGGAATGTAATAGAACCATCTTCGGCTTGGAGAAATTCAGGTCTAGATCCTTGAGCTATTTCCTTAACTATCATTTGAAGATATGTATCTTCCTTTTGACCTTCTTTAACCTTTTCCACAAAAAATGATTATGTCATCAAACACACAAGAAAACCTTTATTTGTCTCTGATAAAAGTTTAAGTTTTAAGTCTGCTAACTCCGTCATCATAGAATTCTTTTGAATATTCATATAGGCTACAAGATTATAGGTATTTCTGCTTAAGGCATTAGCAACTACATTAGCTTTCCCAAGATGGTAGTTGATATTAAAATCATAATCCTTTAGAAAGTCCAACCACCTTCTTTATCTCATATTTAAATCTTTCTATATGAAAATATATTTGAGACTCTTATGATCTGTGAAGATTTCGAAAGTCTGTCCATAGAGATAATGCCTCCAAATTTTTAGTGCAAAAATGATAACTGCTAGCTCTAAGTCATGAGTAGGATAGTTCTTTTCATGAGGCTTTAATTGCCTCGATGCATAAGCAACTACCCTCTTGTTTTGCATTAGAACGCAACCAAGCCCTTGTAGAGAGGCATCACTATATACTACAAAACCTTCTCTCCCTAAAGGAATCACCAAAATAGGAGCACTGGTTAATTTCTTCTTCAATTCTTGAAAACTTTGTTGACATTTATTATCCCACATGAATTTTATATTCTTTTGTGTCAACTTGGTCAATGGTGTTGCTACTTTTGAAAAGCCTTCTACGAATCTTCTATAGTATCCAGCCAAACCCAAGAAGCTTCTAATCTCTGAAACATTAGAAGGTTGCTTCCATTTTATCACAGCTTCAATCTTGTGAGGGTCAACAGATATACCAGCACTCGAAATTACATGACCGAGAAACATAATTTCATTGAGCCAGAAGTTGCACTTGCTTAACTTGGCATATAGTTTCTCTTGCCTTAGGACTTCTAGAACTGTCTTAAGATGATGTTCATGCTCTGCTATGCTTTTGGAGTAGATCAGGATATCATCAATGAACACAATTACAAATTTATCAAGATATGGGTGGAACACCCTATTCATAAGATCTATGAAGGCAGCCGGTGCATTTGTGAGTCCAAAAGGCATTACTAAGAATTCATAATGACCATATCTTATTCTAAAGGCAGTTTTCTGTATGTCTTCTTCCCTTATCTTCAGTTGATGATACCCGGATCTCAAATCAATCTTTGAGTATACCCGAGTACCTTGAAGTTGATCAAACAGGTCATCTATTCGGGGAAGAGGATATTTATTCTTTATGATCACTTAGTTGAGCTGTCTATAATCGATGCATAGTCGCATAGATCCATCTTTCTTCTTCACAAATAGGACAGGGGCACCCCAAGGTGATACACTGGGTCGAATAAAACCCTTGTCCAAAAGCTCTTGGACTTTCATTAAAAGCAATATGTGGAGAGAACTGAGCCAACTCAGTGAAATGATGATCATATTCCATTACAGTTCTATTCCCTTGGTGGATGCTAAGGAACTCTTGTTGTTTCTCAAAGCGAATTGAATCAGGAAAGAACTGCTCATAAAATGCATCTTTAAACTGCTCCCAAGTTACCACATTACCTCCTGCCTCTAACATCCTCCCTTTTTAGGTCCACCAAGTGTTTGTCTTCCCTTCCAAAATGAAAGAAGTGAAAGGCACTTTTTGATTTTCTCTACATTCGATAGCTTCGAATGTCTTTTCTTATTAGGGATCGGAGCAAAGACTAAGAGGGGGGTGGGGGGTGAATTAGTGCAAATGGATTAAAACTTCTTGTTTTAAAATATCTTTTCATATGATAAGAGTGGAACTTGACAAGCTTAATCTTGAAAGCGTATTCTTAAATATCTTGACAAAAAAGTAATAAAGAACTAAAGCATATAAGAAGGTTTGCAATAATGTAAATAGCAATAATGAAATGCAAACCAAGGATCACGATTTTAGAGTGGTTCAGTCAAATGACCTACTCCAGATTCAGAGGCCCCTCTTTGATGAGGCTCCCACCTTCCACTAGCAAGTCTCTTGAAATGGAAGGGTAAATACCCTCTTACAACTCTTTACAAGCGGTTCACTCTCTTACAGATTTTCGAGAAGAGATGAGGTGAACACTAGCAAATTGAAAAGAAGACAAGCTAACACTTTTCTAAGACCTTTCTCTCAAACTCTTGCTGCTCAAAAAAAAGTTGTTTTCTCACCGAGATTTGAGGGGTATTTATAGGCCTCAAGAGGATTCAAATTTGGGCTCCAAAATTCAAATTCTCTTTGGGTTCCCGATGCTGGAGGTGCCACCGCCCAGCCAAGCGGTGCCACCGCCCAGCGCTCGGGTGTTGGATGGTGCAACCGCCCAGCCCAAGAGGTGTCACCTTGACCCGGTGCGGTGCCACCACTTTCTCTCCGTTCACTTGGTTTGGCTTACTTTTTAGCCCAAACCAAATCTGACTTTGGCCCCATTGGCCCCTAACCAGGATATAGGATTATCTTCTTAATCCTAATCCTAATTACAAGTGAACTACATAACAAAACACATCCTAAGCAATTTATTAACCCTTGACGTCAAGTCTTGTTCCAAATGAGCTTTCCGTGAACTTCCTTCGACGGGGTCCAAGCACGCTCCCGAACTTGTGATGACTTTAATGAGTAGCTGAGACTTCTCGGTGATCTCTGCGAACCTCCGACGATCTCTTCGGCGAACTTCCAACAGGTTCCCGATTTCTTCTCGGTTGGTTCCGGCAGCATCTCCGACGATTCTTCGGACTCTTAAACGTTCATCGAACTCGACTCCGGTATACTTGCTTTGTGTTTTCTGTTTATCGTAGTTAATCCTGCACACTTAATAATATGGATTAGATCAAATAACCCATCAATTGATTTTATCATCAAAATCCGAGATTCAACAATCTCCCCCTTTTTTATGATGACAATCAATTGATGACGGAGTTAAACATAACTCCCCCTATCTATATGCCATATTATGAGAAGATAAAACCACTTGAATTCCTATTAGGATCGGAGCAGCACTAAGAGGGGGGGGTGAATTAGTGCAGCGGATTAAAACTTCGGTTTTAAAAAAATCTTTCGTATGATAAGAGCGGAACTTGACAAGTTTAATCTTGAAAGCGTATTCTTAAATATGCGCAGCAAAAGTAATAAGGAACTAAAGCATATAAGAAGGTTTGCAATAATGTAAATAGCAATAATGAAATGCAAACCAAGGATCACGCCGATTTTAGAGTGGTTCGGTCAAATGACCTACTCCACTTGCGAGGCCCCTCTTCGATGAGGCTCCCACCTTCCACTAGCAAGTCTCTTGAAATAGAAGGGTTAATACCCCTCTTACAACTCTTTACAAGCGGTTCACTCTCTTACAGATTTTCGAGAAGAGATGAGGTGAACACTAGCAAATTGAAAAGAAGACAAGCTAACACTTTTCTAAGACCTTTCTCTCAAACTCTTGCTGCTCAAAAAGTTGTGTTCTCAGCTGAGATTTGAGGGGTATTTATAGGCCTCAAGAGGATTCAAATTTGGGCTCCAAAATTTGGGCTCCAAAATTCAAATTCTCTTTGGGTTCCCGATGCTGGCGGTGCCACCGCCCAGCCAAGCGGTGCCACCGCCCAGCGCTCGGGTGCTGGGCGATGCCACCGCTCAGCCCAGGCGGTGCCACCGCCTACAGTGTTTTCAGCCCGCTACAGTGTTTTCAGCTCACCGCCTATAGTGTTTTCAGCCTACAGTGTTATAGGCCCCTACTTGGGTTATAGGATTAATACCTAATCCTAACCCTAATTAACATGCTAACTACGAATTTTAAAGACATTATATAAGCTATTACAAAGTCCATAAGTCAAGACTTCTTCCGGCGAGCTTCGGCGAACTTTCGGCGGTCTTCCGATAAACTCTCGGAAACCATTCTGCGGACTCCCGGCAAGCTCTTAAACTTCACGATTTGATCTTGGCGAGTTCCAACGAGCTTCTTCGGCAAGCTCCGATCTTTCTCGGAAAACTCTGCGAACTTCCCACGAACCTTCCGACGAGCTTCCAAAAAACCCTTCGGCAAGCTCCCTACTCATTCTCGACTAGTTCCGGCAGCGTTCCCGACGATCCTTCGGACTTCCGTCGAACTCTTGAACTCCCAACGAATTCTTCGTGCTTGACTTCGCACTTTGTTTCGCTTCATGTCTTCATCGTTATCGTAGTTAATCCTGCACATGCAAGCCAATACTCTACTCCGATCTAGACAGTTATTACAACGCGAATTGACATTCCGTTGCCCGGCACGTCATTGGTTGGCGTTTCGTCCGATTCTTTAGCGCATCGTCCTCTCTTGCGGCTTGTTGCCCAATCGGCGGTTGACCTCCGCAACCCCGATATCCTTGGTGCAATTCCGCTCTCCTTAGCCCGATGCCCGACGTTTGAAGCCTTCTGCCGTCCAATATCCTGACGTGATCTCCTCCGGCGCAACGTCAATTCCTCCTGCGTTAACTGTCTAATTCTGATCGAGTAGACCTGCATTACTCAAAATGCAGTTAAACATCTAAACACAAACAATTAGTTTCATCATCAAAATCCGAGATTCAACAATCTCCCCCTTTTTGATGATGACAACTAATTGATGACTAACGGAGTTAACCTAAACTCCCCGGAGTTAACCTAAACTCCCCGGAGTTTAACCAAACTCCCCCTATCAATATGCCATTGATAGAACACTTGGATTATCCCAAATCTAAGTAACATTCATCACATGTTATGAAAAAATATTTAAACCATCATGCAAATATATAAAATATTCAATTCAATGCATGAAGTCATCAATATACTTCTCCCCCTATGTCATCAACAAAAAGGAGAAGTAGCTCTAGCTATTTTAAAAGATATGCAAGTTTTTTTACAACAACATGAAGCTAGATTTTCATCACAACATATAGGCACAAAAAAGCATGGCAATTCAACACTTGAATTTTTTTGTGCAAGATTACACTTTGCTTTTCTTTGCAAGTAACAATATTTATGATGTTTGATATAGCAAATTTTATATCATCTTGAGGTAGCAAACTTTTGTGATGTTTCAAGATAGTAAGTTCTTTCTTCTCTTTTTTGAGAAGTGCTATTTTCGCTTCCTTTACAAAGTGCAAGCTAGCAAAGTGTTTGAAAAAAGTGAGCAAGTTTTGCAACATAGAAGCTAGCAAAAATTTCAAAAGCAAATACAAGATAGCTTTCTTGTTGGAGTGTGTAAGCTATCAATTCTTGCTTCCTATTGTAATGTGTAGGTTGCAAGTCTTGCTTCTTGAGATAGGCAAGATAGTGATGTTCAAGAAGACAACTTTTGTTTCTTGAAATAAGCAAGTTAGTAATCTTTGCTACTTAAGATAGGCAAGCTAGCAATAACTTTCTCCCCTTTGTCAATGTCAAAAGAAGGAGAGGAACCAATGATTTAGACTTTTACATCAACTTTGCATCAATCAATATTTCAATCATCACATGATGCATACAAGACAATAATGTAATGAAATCATTTCACGAAGGATACCAATGTGAAAATTCACTAAGGATCACATGAAACAATCACAAATCATGATATCATTATGCGATACATCATGATATGATAATAGTCTAAAAAAATTAATTTGTGATACATGTGATACATTCATGCGATACACTAAAAAAAATTCATTGAGATGCTTTTAAGGATATCAACATATTTTTTTTTATACAAAGCATGGCAAGAGCAATTTTGTTGCAAGTTTTCTAAGTTTTGCAATTTTTACTTCTTTCGAGATAGCAATTCTTTGCTTCTCTACGAGCTAGCAACTTTTACGATATGCAAGTTTTACTACATATAAGCTAGCAAATTTAAAGATTTGCAAGTTAGCATATTTGCTTTTCTTTGCGATGTGCATGATAGCATTTCTTTGTAATGTTTAAGATAGCAAATTGTACATTATGCTAGCTAGCAAATTAAAGATGTTCGAGAAAGTAAGCACTTTCTTCTCTTTTGAGAAGTGTCAATTTTTTGCTTCCTTAGCAAAATGTCAACCTAACAAGAGACAATGTTTTACATGAGGCAAGCAAACAATTTGGCAAGTGTTACATTTGCATCTTCTCTTTAGATGTGCAAGAAAGTAAGGAAGTTTTTGCATTTTCTTGACTTGTGCAAGGTAGCTAATTTCTGTTTGAGATGACCCTTTACATCAATTCAAGATAGCACATTAGTAACTCTTTCTCTCCCATTGTCATTGGCAAAAAGAAAGGAAGATTCAAGTCATGAATATCAAAATAATAATTTTGTCATAAGTATTTCATCATTGCGTATATCATTATTACATGCATAATACCAAATCATCATATATTCAAAACATATTAACTCATCATTATATGCACGATTCCAAATCATCATTCATATCATTTCAATCATTGTTTCAATCATCACTATAACTCATCATGCACATGATGTAAAATCATCTAACATGATACAAATATTTATATTCAAAATGTTTATCACTATTTTCATATATGATAATAAAGTATTCATGATGCATATATCATCACAATACAAAGCAATTGCATGCATAATTTCAAAGTATAAATATTTCAAATCATGAAGATATTAACTTGTCAAATTTCATCCAATCATTCATGATTATAACTTTTCATTTGTATACATCAAAATAATATCAAAGAGTATTTCATGCATAATTTTAATCACCACATAAGGAATATCAAGAAGAAAGTAATTGGGTGATCGATAAACATTTCATGAATACAAGGAATTGTATAAAAAATCATATCATGAAAAGATAATAATAGAAGACACATTTTGTTTTGAAAAATCTCCTCTTAAATAATCAAGGAAAAAATCTTAGGAGATCGATTAATGAAAAAAATCTTGATTCATAATAAATCTTAATTTGTAAATATCACGGAATCAAGATCATGATTTTGAATAAAACTCATTCAAATTCAAATCATCCAAATCATCAAAATCTCAACATTTCTTTCAAGAGATTCAAAATGGCATAGATAGTTTTATTGGTCTCTTAGGTAGAAATCAATAAGATAAAGGATTACATTTCATTTTTTATAAATTTCTATTCATGTGATTTGCTTCTTATGAGCATGCCTTAGTCTTTATATGCCAAATCAATATAAGCATTAAAGTTCAAGATGTAAAGGCAAAATCTTATAAGACAACTCAATTATAAAATATTCATCATGTTTATTTTCATGAGATTCATAAGATTGGTAAAATAAATTCATTAATCTCAATAGAATAGAAAATTCATTTCCATTTCATACAATTGATTTCATGTGAGAGTGTTCAAGTCTTTTTTGTGAAAACATTGTATCATCATTTAAAGTCAAAACATAAGTTTCGTCATAAAAAGCGTCAAGCCCAAACACATAAAAAAATAAAACATCATGATATCACATCTATCATCAAAAAAGACTATCAAGAAATTCATACATAGATGTACATGCACTATGTCATCTTAATATGTCATGAGAATGTCATATTAATTCGTCATAAAAATGATTAAACCAAAAACATGTTAATCCAAAATGAGAGTATCAAATCAACATTTACTTCAAAAACTCATGTATGTCATAAAATCATCAAGATACACATGTATGGATTAATCCTAAGCATTATCACATATCATATAATTATCATCCCTAATGTTGTATACATCATTTAACATTTCAAAAACATAACATGCATGAAACCTTAGCAATATACATTTCATGATCAAAGTTTTTAATTTTTCAAAAGATGCTAAAAAGAAAAACATGATATAATTTTTGAAAAATAATTTTTATTTCCTATTCCTACTATCTAAATTAACCACTCATGAAAAACTTCAAGTAATTTCAAAATAATTCAAGAGAGTTGAGTTAGTTACCTTGTAGTCGAAGCCCATCAAAGCCCATTTCGCCATTTCATCTTTGAAAGTTCTTGATTCATCCTTGGGTGCCTTCCTTTTCTTTGGCCTCTTCCTCCGTTCAAGTTCATTGTTCATTTTAGATTTTTGTTTAATGAACTTATTAAGAGTTAGTGTTCGAAGTTCAAGTTCATCATTGTCCTCATCACTTGAGTCATCGCTCAAGTGGTATTTATTTGTCCGGAGTTCCAAATCCTTCCTATTCTTTGGAAGGTGGTTCAAGTGTTCATTGTGTTCATCATGTGCATTGCGCACCATTTCATATGTCATCAATGAGCCGATAAGTTCTTCAAAGTGGAAAAATATTTAAATCTTTTTTTTTTCTTGTATTGCCGTAACTTTTGATTCCCAAACTTTAGAAAGTGATCGTAAAACTTTACTAACAAGTTCAAAATTCGAGAAACATTTGCCAAGAGTTTGTAAACCATTGATGACATCCAGTAAAAGCGGGTGTACATGTCAACAATGGTTTCACTTTCGGCTTCATTTGAAAAAGCTCGAAATCATGCATTAAAATGTTAACTTTCGAGTCTTTGACTCTACTAGTTCCCTAGTGTGTGATTTCAAGTGTTCGCCAAATATCAAAAGCCGTTTATGCGTAGAAATCCGATTGAACTCTTTTTGTCTAAAGAGCAAAATAAGGCATTCATAGCCTTTATGTTTAAAGAAAACATCTTCTTCTCCAAATCATTCCAATGGTTCATTGGGAGAGAAGACATTTCATATCCATTTTCGACTATGTGCCATAAATTCAAATCCAAAGAAAGTAAGAAAACTCTCATTCGAGTTTTCCAACAAGTGTAGTCCGATCCGTTAAACAACGGTGGATCTAACAACCGATAAGCCCTCTTGAAAGCCATAAAGAGCCATTTCTATTTGGGTGTTAAACCAAAGTAGAAAACCGTGGCTCGATACCAATGTTAGGATCGGAGCAGCACTAAGAGGGGGGGTGAATTAGTGCAGGATTAAAACTTCGGTTTTAAAAAAAAATCTTTAAATATGATAAGAGCGGAACTTGACAAGCTTAATCTTGAAAGCGTATTCTTAAATATCAAAAAAGTAATAAGGAACTAAAGCATATAAGAAGGTTTGCAATAATGTAAATAGCAATAATGAAATGCAAACCAAGGATCACGCCGATTTTAGAGTGGTTCGGTCAAATGACCTACTCCACTTGAGGGCCCCTCTTGATGAGGCTCCCCCTTCCACTAGCAAGTCTCTTGAAATAGAAGGGTAAATACCCCTCTTACAACTCTTTACAAGCGGTTCACTCTCTTTACAGATTTTCGAGAAGAGATGAGGTGAACACTAGCAAATTGAAAAGAAGACAAGCTAACACTTTTCTAAGACCTTTCTCTCAAACTCTTGCTGCTCAAAAAGTTGTGTTCTCAAATGAGATTTGAGGGGTATTTATAGGCCTCAAGAGGATTCAAATTTGGGCTCCAAAATTCAAATTCTCTTTAGGTTCCCGATGCTGGCGGTGCCACCGCCAGGCCTTCGGGTGCTTGGGCCAGTGCCACCTCTCAGCCCAGGGTGCCACCGCCTCACATGTTTTCAGCCCTTCTGAGTGTTTTTCTCACCGCCTATAGTGTTTTCAGCCTCAGGTGTTATAGGCCCCTACTTGGGTTATAGGATTAATACCTAATCCTAACCCTAATTAACATGCTAACTACGAATTTTAAAGACATTATATAAGCTATTACAAAGTCCATAAGTCAAGACTTCTTCCCAAGGAAGCTTCGTGCTGAACTTTGTGGTCTTCCCGATAAACTCTGGAAACCATTCTGCGGACTCCGGCAAGCTCTTAAACTTCACGATTTGATCTTGGCGAGTTCCAACGAGCTTCTTCCGGCAAGCTCGATCTTTCTCGGCAAACTCTGCGAACTTCCCACGAACCTTCCGGGCGAGCTTCCAAAAAACCCTTGACAAGCTCCCTACTCATTCTCGACTAGTTCCGGCGGCGTTCCCGGCGATCCTTCGGACTTCCGTCGAACTCTTGAACTCCCAACGAATTCTTAGTGCTTGACTTAGCACTTTGTTTAAGCTTCATGTCTTCATCGTTATCGTAGTTAATCCTGCACATGCAAGCCAATACTCTACTCCGATCTAGACAGTTATTACAACGCGAATTGACATTCCGTTGCCCGGCACATCATTGGTTGGCGTTTCGTCCGATTCTTTAGCGCATCGTCCTCTCTTGCGGCTTGTTGCCCAATCGGCGGTTGACCTCCGCAACCCCGATATCCTTGGTGCAATTCCGCTCTCCTTAGCCCGATGCCCGACGTTCGATGCCTTCTGCCGTCCAATATCCTGACGTGATCTCCTCCGGCGCAACGTCAATTCCTCCTGCGTTAACTATCTAATTCTGATCGAGTAGACCTGCATTACTCAAAATGCAGTTAAACATCTAAACACAAACAATTAGTTTCATCATCAAAATCCGAGATTCAACAATTCCATCCCATGAATTCAAGCATGAACTGATAAGTTCTAACCGTAGAACTTATCGTTTTTCTCATTTAGCATAATGTCAATGCTAAACTTCAATGAAAATCCTTTTCAAGTCGAAAGATAAGAGACAAATTTTACTACGACAGATGATAAAGATTTTCAATATAAATTTTATGATTTAGATGTAAGGCATGCTTTCAATATGATCAATCAATCTTGTGATATTTTCAAGGATTTTGCAAGGCATATAAGTCATTCATATCAATCACTTTTCTCAAAGATTTTACAATTCATATTTTGTCATGCTATTAAGAATGATATAAGTCATCACTTTTCTCCCCTTTGTCATCAGCAAAAAGGGAAATGAGACTTGAAGCACATATTTTGTCATACAACGATTTTATCATTGAAAATTAAGTATGCAAAAATATTTACGCAGAGTTCATTTTAGAGGAAAATTCAGCATGCATTCATATTATCTAATCTCTTCTTTCTATGAATAATAGAAATTGTAGATGTACAAGAGAGAGATTGGGATAAAAATTCAAGTAGTAATTTCACAAAGTCAAGATCATAATTCGAATACAAACTCATTCAAATCGTTAAATTCATTAAAATCTCAACATTACTTTTCAATCATCATATAAGGCATTTAAAGAATTTTGAAACATAGGAGAATGATTAATTTAAGCATACAATGTTTCAAGTCATGAATGCCAATACTTTCATATTTGTAAGTATCAATTCATGAATGCCAAAAGATATTATTTGTGATTCCAATTTTGCAAGATCAAGATTATGATTTAAATAAAACTTATTTAAATCAAATCGGTAACTTGAAATTCATAATCAAGTCATCAAAATCGATTTCAAGATTTCACAACATGTCATATGGAATTTGAAGGAGAATGATTAGATTCACCGAGAGATGGAAAGAAGATGAAAGACTTTACGGAAAATCCAATCAAACAAGTTTATTGTTTAGGGACAATTTAACATACCTAATTCCCTTCTAATGAATTCAAATTGGTCTTCATTCAAGGCTTTTGTGAATATATCTGCTAATTGATGCTTTGTGTCAATGAATTCTAGAACAACATTATTGTTAAGGACATGATCGCGTATGAAATGATGCCAAACGTCGATGTGCTTAGTTCTAGAATACTGAATTGGATTTTTAGTAAGACATATGGCACTAGTATTATCACATTTTATGGGAATATTTTTAAAGTGAATTCCATAGTCTTCCAATGTATTTTTCATCCAAACAACTTGTGCACAGCATGCACTTTCAAGACAATGTATTAAACTTCCACCGTAGATAGTGCTACTGAATTTTGTTTCTTGGAAGTCCAAGAAACAAGTGCATGTCCTAAAAATTGGCATGTTCCGGATGTACTTTTTCTATCTATCCTACATCCGCCAAAATCGGCATCCGCGTAAGCCATTAAATCAAATTTTTCAGATTTTGGATACCATAAACCTAAATTTGGAGTTCCTTTAAGATACCTAAATATTCTTTTAACACTTTTAAGATGAGATAGTTTAGGATTTGATTGAAACCTAGCACAAAGTCCTACACTAAACATGATATCTGGTCTAGTAGCGGTAAGGTAGAGTAGACTACCTATCATTCCCCTATATGTTTTTTGATCAAAATTTTCACTATTTTCATCAATATCTAACTTAGTCGAAGTACTCATAGGGGTGTTTATTGCTTTTGAATTATCCATGTTAAATCGTTTTAACAATTCTAATGTATATTTAGATTGGTTAAGAAATATACCATCCTTAAGTTGTTTGATTTGTAATCCTAAAAAGAAAGTTAATTCCCCCATTAAACTCATTTCAAATTCATGACTCAGATTTGGCAAATGATTCACATAGTGATTCATCCAAAGAGCCAAAAATAATATAAATCAACATAAATTTGCACAATAAGAAAATTATTTTCAAAATGTTTAATAAACAATGTAGTATCAACCTTGCCTTTGGTAAAATTATTTAAAATAAGAAAGGAACTAAGCCTTTCATACCAAGCTCTAGGAGCTTGTTTCAAAACCATAGAGAGCCTTAGTCAATTTGAATACATGATTAGGAAGAAGAGAATTTTCAAATCCGGAGGTTGTTAGACATATACTTCTTCGAAATAAAACCATTCAAGAAGGCACTTTTGACATCCATTTGAAATAGTTTAAAATTATAACTACTAGCATAGGCAAGGAGCATCCTTATGGCTTCTAATCGAGCCACGGGAGCGAAGGTTTCTTCGTAATCGATACCTTCTTCTTGGTTGAAACCTTTGGCCACTAATCTAGCCTTGTTTCTAACCACGATACCATTTTTGTCTTGCTTGTTTCTAAAGACCCACTTAGTACCAACGACTAAATTGTCACTAGGTCTAGGAACAAGCTCCCACACCTTGTTTCTCTCAAATTGATTCAGTTCCTCTTGCATTGCAATAATCCAAAAATCATCTTTTATGGCCTCGTCAATGCACTTAGGTTCGATTTGAGAGAGGAAGACGGCATTAGCGTAAAAATTCTTGCAAGAGGAACGAGTTTGAACCCCTTTAGATGTATCCCCTATAATTAGCTCCTTTGGATGAGCATCTATATACTTCCATTCCTTAGGTAAGGAAATTTCGGAAGAAGGTGCATCCAAGTTGCTATTTTGAGGAGGGGGTTCATTTAAATTCAAATTATCAAAACCAAGATCATCATCAAAATTATTTTTCTTAAAATTTGAGACTTCATTAAAAACTACATGAATAGACTCTTCAATTACTAAGGTTCTTTTATTAAAAACCCGAAAAGCTTTCGAAACGGAAGAGTAACCAAGAAAGATGCCTTCATCGGATTTTGCATCAAATTTTCCTAAGGCATCCCTTTCATTTAAAATAAAGCACTTACAACCGAAAACTTTAAAATAGGAAATATTTGGTTTTTTGTTATTCCATAATTTATAGGGAGTTTTTGATAAGGAAGGTCTTATTAGGACTCTATTCATGATGTAGCAAGCCATATTTACGGTTTTGGCCCAAAAATACTTAGGTAAACTGTGTTCATTTAACATAGTTCTTGCCATTTCTTGTAGGTTTCTATTTTTTCTTTCAACTACTCCATTTTGTTGGGGATTTCTCGGAGTGGAGAAGTTATGGTTGTATCCATTAACTTCACAAAAATTTTGAAAGTCATGGTTTTGAAATTATACCATGATCACTCAGAATTGATGAAATCATGAACCCTTTTTTTTCTTTTGAGTGAGTTTACAAAATTTAGAGAAACACTTGAAACAATCACTTTTTTGAGCTAAGAAATAGGTCCAAGTGTATCTAGAGTAGTCATCCACAATCACAAAAAGCATATTTGCTTCCACCTAGACTTGTTGTATCAATTGGTCCAAATAAGTCCAAATGGATCAATTGTAACGGTCTAGTGGTGCTAATTTGATTTTTTGGTTTGAAGCTTGTTTTTATTTGTTTCCCTAGTTGACATGCATCGCATACCTTATCTTTAATAAACTTCATATTCGAATCCCTCGTTACTAATTCTTGAGATGAGATTTCAGATATTGTTTTCATGCTTGCATGGCCTAATCTCCTATGCCAAAGCCAAGCATCATCATTTATAGCGGAGAAACACATTTCATTACTTAGTTCATCAAGATTGATGGTATAGACATTATTTTGTTTTAAAGCAATCATAGTCATGTTATGATTTGGTTTTCAATAATGCACATATTTGATTCAAATCTAACGATATAACCTTTATCGCATAATTGACTAATGCTCAATAGATTATGTTTTAATCCATCAACTAGTAACACATCATCAATGGAAAAACTTGATTTGTTACCTATGGTTCCCTTGCCAATGATTTTGCCTTTGTTGTTGTCTCCGAAGGTGACATAGCCTTAAATCCATGCTAGTGAGCTTGGTGAATTGGGATGGATCTCCTGGTCATATGCCTTGAGCATCCACTATCAAGATACCATCTCTTGCTCCTAGCATGTGATGGTGTATGTTTCTACAAGAAGGAATTATTTTTTAGGTACCCATTTACTTTTGGGTGCCTCAAAAACTAATCTAACTTGTTTATCATGTTGCATAGACTTGATCATGGTTCCTTTAGGAACCCAAATCAATTTGTTCTGGACTAATTTTCTTGAATGGACATTGGTAAGTTATATGTCCATATTTGCAACAAAAGTTGCAATTGCTTTGATGTTGAACATGTAAGATAGGACCTTTAACGAAGGTGGTTGGATTTTGGTGAGTACTTCTCACAAATCCGATTCCACTCCTTTTAGGAACGTGACCCTTATTTGTAAGGATCATGTTTAAGGACTTGCTACCGACCTCGAATTTCTTCAAGGTATCCTTAAGTACTAAGTTCTCATTTTGGAGAGTTTCTAAATCATGACATTTAACACATGGAGCTAGACAATCATGATATTCAGTTTTTAATTTATCAAAAGCACAAGTAAGACTATCATGCTCCTTTCTTAGCAATTTGTATTTTCTACTAATTGTCTTACATTCATCAAATAACTCATGGAAGGCATTTAATAAATCATGATAAGGTAAATCTGCATTAATTAAATCCGTTACCTCTTCTTCGAAGGCCATTAGGGCGTAGTGAGCAACTTGCTCGGTGTTGGACTCCTCTTCTTCGGATGTGCTTGAGTCATCCCATGTTGCCTTGAGCGCCTTCTTCTTTGGTGTTCTCTTTTTGGCTTGAGGGCAATTGTTCTTGTAGTGTCCCGGTTTTTTGCATTCATAGCAAATCACTTGGTCCTTCTTTTGTTCAAATTTATTTTTGTATTATTTTTAAATTTTTTCTTGCTTAAATATTTTTTGAATTTTTGAGTCAAAAGTGCAATGTCATTGTCACTGTCCTCATCACTTGATGTTCCTTTCAAGTGGTCTTCTTGTGATTTGAGTGACATATCCTTCCTGTTCTTTGGAAGGGGGTTCTCGAGCTCGTCATGAGCTTGACATGTCATTTCGTAGGCCATTAGAGACCCAATGAGTTCTTCAAGAGGGAATGTTTTAAGGTCTTTGGCTTCTTGAATGGCCATAACTTTTGGATCCCAACTTTTAGGGAGGGATCTTAAGATTTTAGTTACTAGTTCAAAGTTAGTAAAATCTTTACCAAGAGCTTTGAGTCCATTGATGACATCCGTAAACCGGGTGTACATGTCTCCGATGGACTCACTTGGTTTCATTCGGAAAAGTTCGTAAGAGTGCATAAGAATGTTGATTTTGGACTCTTTCACTCGACTAGTGCCTTCATGAGTGACCTCAAGAGTTCTCCAAATATCAAAAGCCGAATCACAAATTGAAACACGATTAAATTCGTTTTTGTCTAGTGCACAAAACAAGGCATTCATAGCCTTTGCATTTAACCTTCTTCTCCGATTCATTCCATTCGCTCATCGGAAGAGAAGATTTTTGAAATCCATTTTCAACAATAGTCCAAAGCTCGAAATCCATAGAAATGAGGAAGATCCTCATCCGAGTCTTCCAATACGTATAATCCGACCCATTAAACATAGGTGGACGAGTGGTAGAATGGCCCTCTTGCATGCCGGAGTAAGCCATCTCTCTTGGGTATTAAACCAAATATGAGAGATAACCTCGCTCTGATACCAATTGTTAGGATCGGAGCAGCACTAAGAGGGGGGGGTGAATTAGTGCAGCGGATTAAAACTTCGGTTTTTAAAAAATCTTTCGTATGATAAGAGCGGAACTTAACAAGCTTAATCTTGAAAGCGTATTCTTAAATATACGCAGCAAAAGTAATAAAGAACTAAAGCATATAAGAAGGTTTGTAATAATGTAAATAGCAATAATGAAATGCAAACCAAGGATCACGTCGATTTTAGAGTGGTTCGGTCAAATGACCTACTTCACTTGCGAGGCCCCTCTTTGATGAGGCTCCCACCTTCCACTAGCAAGTCTCTTGAAATGGAAGGGTAAATACCCCTCTTACAACTCTTTACAAGCGGTTCACTCTCTTACAGATTTTCGAGAAGAGATGAGGTGAACACTAGCAAATTGAAAAGAAGATAAGCTAACACTTTTCTAAGACCTTTCTCTCAAACTCTTGCTGCTCAAAAAGTTGTTTTCTCAACTGAAATTTGAGGGGTATTTATAGGCCTCAAGAGGATTCAAATTTGGGCTCCAAAATTCAAATTCTCTTTGGGTTCCCGATGCTGGTGGTGCCACCGCCCAGCCAAGCGGTGCCACCACCCAGCGCTCGGGTGCTGGACGGTGCAACCGCCTAGCCCAGGAGGTGTCACCGCCCAGCCAGGCGGTGCCACCGCCTGGCTCTCCGGTTCACTTGGTTTGGCTTACTTTTAGCCCAAACCAAATCTGACTTTAACCCCAGTTGGCCCCTAACCAGGATATAGGATTATCTTCTTAATCCTAATCCTAATTACAAGTGAACTACATAACAAAACACATCCTAAGCAATTTATTAACCGCGAACGTCAAGTCTTGTTCCGGCGAGCTTTCCGACGAACTTCCTTCGACGAGTTCCAAGCACGCTCCCGAACTTGTGATGACTTTAATGAGTAGCTGAGACTTCTCGGTGATCTCTACGAACCTCCGACGATCTCTTCGGCGAACTTCCAACAGGTTCCCGATTTCTTCTCGGTTGGTTCCGGCAGCATCTCCGACGATTCTTCGGACTCTTAAACGTTCATTGAACTCGACTCCGGTATACTTGCTTTGTGTTTTCTGTTTATCGTAGTTAATCCTGCACACTTAACTCAATAATATGGATTAGATCAAATAACCTATCAATTGATTTTATCATCAAAATCCGAGATTCAACATTTTCCACTTGACGAATCCAACGTTCAGCAAAGATTGAATCTCGCTTGCCTTAAAAAATTGGTGGTCCCAATCTTTTAAAGTGATCTAAGGTATTATTCCTACCTCGTGGAATTTCATCTTGTTCCTCCTGACGCTCAAAGTATCCCCTAATAGCATTGAGGACTCCGTGTACGTCATCTTGAGCATTGACGGGTGCTGGGGCATGAGGGGCATTCTGCGAAGTTGGAGAAGCTGGCCCATAATTAGTGATAGGTGTACGAGAGGACTGGGTTTGCTCTACGATGCGTGGAGCTTCCAAGTTATTATTTGTTTGAACACCTCTCCGAGTGCATAGACTAATAGCATTGCGACCATGAGCACCCCGAGTGACAGGACTACTAATATCTGGAATTGGCTCCATTACTCCTATAATAGGTTAAAGACAATCATCGGTTAAAGTCAATCAAGGGACCTAATACACCTACAAGCCCTAGACCATGCCCTGATACCATAAAAGATGTCACATCCGGGATTTTTTTTTTTCACACATTTAGACCAAATAGATAAACATCACTTTATTCATCATTCATAAACATTTATTACAATTCATTTATTATAATCCATTTATTCATCGAATCATAAATAGAAAAGTAAACATGGTGATATTAACTTCAAGAATCACCCAAGTGGTTCTACCTAGCGGTAGAGGAAGGTCCGCTCTCCATTAGAATCCGATTTAGTACTAAAGGGAGGTTGCTCTGAAAATCAAAAACAAAGAAAATTCAGCAACGCTGAGTAGGAACCCTAAAAGTCAACTCAAAATGTATACATGATCAAAATTCAATCAATCATCCCATTGGCATATATCAAATACTCGAAGGAGCACTCCCCCAACAGCGGATGGAGAGGCTTTACCCTACGGGATGAGTTTGTGTTCTCCCAATAGCGGATGGAGGCAAACTCATATCGCACTCCCAACAACGAATGGAGTGGTGTCCCACACCCGTCAAAGTGGGGACACGTTCCTCCCAACAGCGGATGGAGGAACCGTCCAGTCGCTACGTCTGACGGCCCGTTAATCCCCGAAGGGAATCGCCCTACCTGCTCTCGGCAGGAAAATAATATAATATCACACTAGTCATGTCCATTTCGGGATGAAATAGCATATTTAAAATGTCTCTTTCAAATATCATCAATACCAAATAATATAAATTAGCCCTCAATTGACTTGAACTCTAGTTTAATCGATTTAATTGAACTCAATTTACTAGAGCCTAACTGAACTGATATCTAATCCTTATTTAACTGGTCTGGAACACCCTAGACTAGTATAATTTAGATTAGATTAAGTTCAATTTAGATTAAACTAACTTGAATAAGTCAATCAATTCGGAATCACCCTAAATTGATCTAGACTAATCAAGTCTAGTTTAGTTCAATCAATATTTGGACTCAAGTTCAATAATAATATTGGGCTAGATTGAGCTAGTCCATCTACTGATCATGTGCATTATACATGATTGAGCATGCATTACACAAAACTGGCCTAGCCCATGGACTAGTCATATGCGTCGCATGTGACCGCCCATAATGGTTGGGCTGGGGTAGCCTACGGGCCAAGGCATGACCCTTGGGTTGGGCCTGGCTTGTGAGCAATTTTATTCCAATTAATATCCAATTTCATATTATAGCATATACCCATTAATAATATAAATAAAAAAATATAATAATGCATTAAAAGATAGATAAGGAGAAAAGCTTTAATACAAAGAAATAACGTTCTAAATTTGACTAGAAATCATAAGACATTAAAAGAGGGATTGGGAGATAAGTTTTAATACAAGGAAATAACCTTCTAAATTCAAATAAAAATTATGTTTTCAACACATATAAAATTTCAACATATTCTAGTCATATTTTAAATCATTCAGAATAATATATTTTAAATTTCAGATCAAAGAATATCAAAAAGGATTTTAGATAACATATTCTAATCTAACAAGATTTTAATCCAGATAAGATTAAAGATAAACTGTAATACAAGAAATATCATATAAAATAAATATATTTTTAACATATTTGACTCTACAATAAAAACCTTAATCATGGGTCAAAGAATATTATGAAAACTTTAACTAATTACTTTAATGCAAAAAGTTTGACATTTAAAGAATTGATACATATTTTTCAAACTATAAAACTTTCAACATTTAAAGAATCAAAATAAAAGCTAAAACTTTTAAATTTAAAAAAGGTAGGAAAACCTACCTCTTATGTCAACAGGGTGTAACTCCTCGTTCCTCCCACTGCCAAGCTCGACTAGGTGAGAAATGAAGGAGAGAAATCCCTCACTTTAAATAAGAGGAGGTGAGCCTCTATTAAGGGAAATTTTTTTTAATTTTTATATTTATTTAATATAAATTATTTTTATTTAATATACTAACAAATATAATATCATTATATTTGAAATACTTAATAGTTATTTTCTTAATTCATATCAATAAACAAGGAAGTAGATTAAGATTTCCTTAAATTATAATAATAAGTAAGGAAAGAAAATCAATTCATAACTTAAATATTTGATGTGATTACATTATGTACTTGAAGTTATTTATTTTTGTTATCCTGTATGTACATATTATGATTGAATGTGATGACAGGATTGTCTTGATAAGATAAATTATAATGGTCATTTTAAACTACATTAAAAAAGACTAACAATGTTGTGGTACATAGAAGGAAGTGTGACACTAATGACATACAACCGCTATGACATATAACCGATTTAAAATTTCAGAATCCAATTGGGTCAAATTATTTTTAAATAAATTTTATTTTATTTTTTAAATTTTAAATCTTTTTGTATCTACTAATTAATAGGCAAAGTTTGAGAATATAAGATTATGTAGCCCTATTTAATTAGATAAGATATATTATATATATGATTGGATTTTGATTATGGTTATTGGCCAATAGAAAAGAAGTTCAGATTCATTAGAGGATGCCTGAAGGGAGGAATTCTCTTAATAACTTATTCTAGACTCTGTACTCTTGCCTATAAATAAATAGGACATCTGAAAGCTAAATAAACGCATCTCAATATAATTAAGAGATTAAGATTTTTCTCTCAATCTCCCTAATCTATTAATTTAAGTGCTCTTGTGAAAATATAGGAAAAGAGAAGAAGTACGTAGTTAGATCAGGTTTATTCTTTTCAACAAGTACATATCATAATATTATTTAGATCTATCATTATTTGATTTCAGATTCTAACATAAATTTTTTTTCATATTACTAATAGTATATTTATAGATTTTATACTAACATAAAATGCTTTAGCAAATTCTATCGTTTCTCTTTCCCCTTTGTGCTCGTTGTATTCTTAGCTTTCTTTTGGAAGCAAAGTAGTGGTGAACACGAGCGCAGTAATCGGACATCACGAACTTCGCCTCGCCTACTACCCTCCGTTGTCCAGTGAGATGAGATACTTGACCACATCCTTAGTCGCCTCGGCCATGCAAAAGAAACTTCTTGTGCCCTTGCCCGCCAAGATACTCTTTTACTCTCTCTTCTCTCACCTCACCGTCTTCTTTATTCTCATTGTTTTCTTAGTGTTTTTGCAGTTAAAGAGAGGAATGTAGCAATAAAGAATTATGGTCGTCGTCTTGTTCTGCTGCGGCTCTCTTCAACGCTGAGTGGGAAGTGATCCTCTCTTACTTCGAATCCTTTCTACCCTCTCCCTCCATTTTGTTCTCACTGTTTGTTAGACTTTCTTTTTGGGGAAGCGATGCTTTGGTTAAAAAGCGATAAAAAACAATGCGCTCCACCTTGCGCATTGCTCCCTTGCGATGCACTCCGACTTCAGAAGGGAGGAGATGTTTGACTGCATGCTCACATGCCTCTCACCGCTGATGACTTTCTTCTCTTGTGTCTCCTTTTCCGTTATACTTATCGTCTTTTTTGGCTTTATTGCAAGCAACGGATTTATGTATTTATGGTTCTTTGTTGCAATCAACGGATTTATGGATGTAATTTTCTCCTCTCGTGTCTTATATATTTATCGTTCTTTGTTCTTTAAAAGGGATATCGTTTACCATAAGTCTTAATATTCGGAACATGATAATTGTGCTTGAATATCAAGAATCATCTTTTCTTTTTGATTTTTTTCTCATTGAATGACACTTGGTTGGCTTATTACAATTGTATATAGTTTTTTTTGTTGTTGAGTTTAACTTCAAAAGCATTTTTTAGGGCATTTCATTTTCAAGCCTTCCAACAGCACATCATTTTGCATATTATCATATTTCTAAGACTTTTCTTTGTTCCTTCATTTACTGTAGTATGCCATCGCATTCGATGCCCATTAAAATTAAATTTGATTCTTTAATTAAATTCCAGTGATATAGCACAATTAATATCTATAATAAATATGCAAATTGCAACACAGCCAGAACCGTCATTTGCTACTCTAATAAAGTATATTATTAATATGTACATTCTCCAATCTTGCATCGTGTGAAATCGCCTGTGCCTGTTGTAGATAGATATATTAAGTATTAGTAAACAACATAATCTACATCAAAAGGCCCACTATGGAAGATTCCGTTTTGGGAACTATTATAGGCCAAATGAAACATCCAACTAGTCAGCCAGTAATGATTCTGATTTAAGAAGGAAGTTAGATCATCTTC
This sequence comes from Musa schizocarpa, assembly GCA_900464855.2. Lineage (NCBI taxonomy): Eukaryota > Viridiplantae > Streptophyta > Magnoliopsida > Zingiberales > Musaceae > Musa > Musa schizocarpa. Next base: position 30,656,739 of record LS990920.1, on the reverse strand, counting down.
AGACTTTTTACATATGTACCTTCGCAATAATCCCTAGTCAGCCAATAATAACTAGATTATAAATGTACTGTTATTGATCTGTAGCTCATTTTCTTCTATGGTGTCCATTTAAATATTTACTTACCTACAAACAATACAAGATTGGCATTACTCTCTTGGTTTAATTATGTTCTATTATTGACATCTAATGGATCTTGGCATCATAACCTTCTAGAGATTTTCGCCTATTAGAAAAGAAAAACAAAAATTCTATCTATTAGAATCATACTTGGCTTATTGATATTTTATCCTGTCTGAAAAAAATAACATCTTTTTGATCTAATGGTAGTCATCTATTAGTTCATTTCTTCAATATCAAAACTCGGCAGAGTTAAGAAAACAAGAACCAAATACTTTATGCTCTTGTAATTAATAGTTCCTTTTGGCTTCATAATTTATTGCAAATATGGCTTAATTGCTTTCAGAAGCGATCGTATCTGATAGTTTAACGGTGCAAAAGATAACAAATCTGGCATTCGGCACTTAATTATTGGTTTGGCTTATTGCTGATATCCATCAAAGTCATTGTGGGTTTGATGTTTGCCTTTCTTTTATTCTTTAACTTTATTCCAGTTTTCTGAACTTGACTTTGGTGTATATCAACAAATTTGTTGATTTTTAGCAATCTCATTAATTAAATGCATGACATGCATGCTATCTTTGATAAAAATAGTGCCACTTAATTTTTTGTTATCCCCCCTATGAGCTTGAATGAATTGTAATTTTGTGTGTCTTTTTTATATTGTTAGTTGGCCTGTCTATTTTGTATTTTCTGTCTCATCACTTAATTTGTATTGTCAACTTTTGATAATACTTTTGTCTATAATGAACCAAGTTGGTACTTAGGTATTTTTCAAACTTATAAGTTATTATTGATAGAAGATAAGATTTTTCCAATTATACGAGAAAATCTTTTTATTCTGTTGAGAGAAATCATTGAGGAAAATTCTCTCTCCTAATATGTATAAATAGGGGAGAGGGATATATAAATGTATTCAAGCTAAAGCTAAGTTACTTCAATAAAGCTTCTTTACTTCTTCAATAAAATTTCTTCAATAATTATTCTTATCTTCTATTCTTTTCTTCAAATTGCTGCTTCTGACTCTATATCTTTAATGCATGGAAATACCTAAGCATAGTATTCTAAATAAACAAATAGGAACCAAATCGGACGCAGTCCTTGATTCAAGTGATTCTATACATATACCTAATCGTCCTCATTTTTTAGAAAGATGTTGATAATTGTTCACTTCAAAGCCCAGTGATCGTGACCTTTTAAGCACCGTATTTCTTTCTGTAATATGTGATTGTCATCGTTGCAAGGATTAGATGCAACTTTGCAAACAAATTAGAGAACCAAAATACTCTATCCTTGCTGCTTGGTCCGTGGATTACCGATCTTCACGTGGAAACTACCATTTATGCTTCTTGATGATCATGATAATGATGACGTTCCTCTATCATAAATTGAATGCCTGTGCAGACTGACACTGTCATCGCCTTGCTTCAACTATGGCCTTTCCTTCTTATATCTTAGTAGTGGAGATGGACTGTTCTCTGCGTATTCCTACTTGTTATTACTTGTCGATTGAACACACCGGTAGGTGCTTAAGAGTTAAGATGCACTATGTTTGGAGTCTGAAATTAGTACAAGTAATATGAATAAAGGGGTATAAATACGTCATTCCGAAAGATGTAAGCGGCTATATGTTATATCTCATACTTCATTTTCTTTCAGCCATTCTTTCACTAGCTAAATTACCAAGTCAACTTCTCATGTGCTAGGATGTAGCGAACCATGCTTTAGTAACAATATCAAGCATTGTTTGCATGTGACGACAGTTAATGAATCAATTTGCTATTCTGCTTTACCTAACTTGATTTTTCTTCCATATTGGGATCATACTTCAGGGCAGTTATGGATGTAGAGCATTGGTTTGAAGGACACTTTACTGGTCTTCAATTAGGATGTCCTGATTTCTCACAAATAGAATTGACTAGTTTTCATTTTAGTTCTTAATTTCATAAGATGTTACTTCTATCCCTATTGAAATTCACGTCATGGTGAATTTTCTTTCGGTTTGTACTTTCATAAGATGTTGCCTCCACATATCGACCTACTTATGGCTGCATTCATGCAGATTAATGAGCTTGGTAGTATACATCATCCAATCAAATCAAATCAGATCAGTATTCATGCTAAATTGAGTCATGTATGTTTCATATTCAATGTTATATCCATCTTGATATGCATTGTTAGTAAAGTTCTCTCTCTCTCTCTCTCTATTGTTAAAGGGAGTGAAGTGCTTAAATTCTTACAAGCTTTTCAGACTCTTTCTATAGCTAATTTGTATAATTCAAAGCATCATCCTCCTTATATTTTTCCAAGTTTCATAGAATATCCTTTCTGTAGCAATGGACATGGCACATTAAACTTTCTCCCTGAAGAGACACAGTTTCTCTTAGACTTTGCAATTTCTTTTTTGCACTCTGTTAATGTAATTGATCAGTAATGACCATAGGATATTTCTCGAATAAGTGTCTTTCTTTTTTTCCGAAAGTGCTAAATTCCTTTATTTGGGGTCTGCTTTACTATTCCTCGTCAGAAGTTTGAGAAATCAGGGTTAGCTAACCATAGACCATGGCCAACTTTTTATCTCATTATAAAAATAGAAAGAACACATTTAGAATATATCTGGTATTCCATATCTTTGTCAATACAGAGTCTGTATATGTATATGTGGGAGTTTATGTAGTTAAGGTTGATTAGAAATTCATTTCTGTTTTAATTCATAATATATAGCCCATAAAGAGTAGAGAGTATTTCATGAATGTTATCTTTCAGCATTGGACTTGCAAGTTGCTGTAATACGTTATGGTGTTTCTGTAAACCGAGTTATCCTTGATGAAGTTGTTGTTGATAGTTGTCAATTCACATGGATTTTAAAAGATATATTAGAGAAAAAAGTATTTTCCACTAGGAAAAAGAATCTTAATTACCGAAGCTAATTTAATTAACCTTAGGGATGTTGGATTATCAACTTGATTGTTCTGATATTTGATGTCAAGTATGCTTTGTATAGCATCATTCAAGGAGTTATAATTGATCTAAACACTGGGGAAGATTTGTGTAGAAGGAAAGGCTTGGGTTGGCTTTGATGGTGTTCGATAAGGCTTTCTCCACTGTCGCGAATTATGAGAAATTATTTTATCTCAAAAGGATTTTGATAGGATTCAAGATTGGCTTCCCTTATGAGCACGTAGGAATAATTAGTAAGAAAATAAAAGAGTAGAGGGATGGAGAGGAACCATCGAGAAGTGATTTAATAATTCAAGCTAAATTAGCTTTATTATGCTCATAAAAATAATGGACGATAATCCTATTTAAATTTCAGCTGAAACTTCACAATTCTTAGAATTCAGTTTTTGATTAGGAAAATAATTAGGCAGCTGCTGCTTATCATTATTAAATCACAAATGGTATTGACTTTTATTGTTTTTTACCAGACATTTGAAATACACATACATGTAATTCTAGTGACTGCACTCTTTTCTCAAGCGAAGTTCCTCTTTGATCTTGTGATTTGTGTGAGAGATGCACGATGACTTAAATAGTATATACTTTTCTGCTTTAAGCATTATCCAGACCTTGGTTGATTAAAATAGGATGCATGGTGGTTCTCAAGTTCAAAAGAATGATTTGATGTACTGCAAAACATGATTTTAGCTGTGATGTAATTTTGGGACATGGTAATGGAAAAGCTTGGCCATTCTTCTTCCTCCGAACACAAGTGGCAATCCCCATGAAACAAGAAACAAGCAAGTTGAATGGACAAGATGTTCACATCTGGGGAAGAGAAGGAATTTTCATTCCTGAAAATGATCCACTGCTTTCCCTGAATAAGAAGGCAGAAACCTCATGATAATTCCTCCACAAACATGAACTAAATTAATTCCCTGAATTTAACCTTGTTACACTTGAAAATGAACTAAAATAATTCATTCAAAAAATCTATCCATTTAAATATTATTCAAGAGTGTATTTCATTTCAAAATCAAGGGTATTTTGATGAAATTTATCTAAAACACTTTAAACATATATATTCATACCCACATATGATTGTGATATTCATTCATGTATTTTTTTTTTTTTTTTTGAAGAACTATAATTTAAATTTTACAAGTACTTTTGGAGGAGGAGTAGAACAAAGGAGGAGGAGGAAACAATGGGTTCATGCATTTTGGTTCCAATGTCATTCAAACCAAAGAATAAGGATATTTTAGTCCAAATAAAAAAATAGAGATGCCACATAGACTATAGGGTAAAATAACCAATAGAAGGAAATTTTTTTCAATAAATTACACAATAAAAAAAATCGTGCAAATATTGATATGTGCATCAGAAATAAAATACTTGAAAAACCTCATGCAATAAATTTTTTCATGCAAATTTTGATATGATGATTTTTATACAAAACCTCATGCAACATTTTTTTTTTTATAATAACTAATGTTTCAAGAATTTAAGTTTGAAATGAATAGTTGGTAACCATGCATAAATTTCAGCACAGAATCCTGCCATAAACATGTTTCATTAATGAAATCCTCAGGGCACACTAATTACAAAGTAACAACAAAAATGAGGTATATGATGGATTCAGAACCTCCACGGATTCAGGAGTGCTCTCACCAAACTGAAGCAATTCAAGAGTTGCCTGTGGCCTGAAACACATCCTAAAGCAGTCAAATGTTTGTGGCATGCTGCAGAATGTTATTCCATCAATATCACACAGAATCAAGACTGAATGACTGTGATATCCTCAAATGTAAGCTGAAAAGAGGTGGAATATAGCTCTTCCACATGGTTGGGCCAGAGGAGTTGAGCAACTGCAGCCTCCAAGCCATCTTCCTGCTGTGTGTGTGTCTGTGAGATATAAAATGCCTGATAAGACTCTGTATTGGCCATGCAGCAACATTGCCCAGAGCATGCTCATGGTAATCCAATAGATACCCAGTCCACTCCCCGCAGGGCATGCACTGCCCACACCTCTCGTTCCTATAGAAGTCGGTCAATCTTCCTACTGCATCCACGAATCAAAGGGTTGTCCTTCACCAGTCCAGCTCGAAAAGCTTTAGCATCATAATCCATTAAGACACCGTCACAAATATATTTGAGAAGAGGTTATCCCAACCTCCCCAAATGCCACAACAATGCCTCTCTGACAATTCTTTCAATGGAATGCTCATATCCTCTTTCAATATAACTTTGTGCGCTTGATAACCATTCAGGTCTGTTCACTGAAAATTTGTAGAGCATACAGCCAGCGTCAGTCCAGTGTTAGCAGGGAAAGGAGGCTTCTGTTGTTGGTTTCCCTTGTTTTCCGTCAAGGCTCTCTGGTAAAGTGTTTTCTCTTCATCGCAGATTTAAGCTGCAAGCAACATAGTGTACATGTACGTCAAGGATCCAGCTTGATAAGCTTCCTTCCTAGTCTTCAACCGCTCTTTTACATACTCCTCTTTCACCCAATTTATGGCAATTTATAGGAGAGGATCATGCAAGCAAAATGCTCTTTTACATACTCATCTTCAACCGTTCTTTTAGTGAAAAGAACGATCTTTTCCATCCTTTGGATCACCAAAATGGATCTTTTCCGGAGTTGGAGGTGGTAGTGGGGTCTGAGGAGCACTTCCTGTTGCAGCAACCTGAGTGCTGAAGCATAATTTGGTCTCCAGGCGTCGTAACGGCGCGAATGGATCAGCCGATCACACCATGAGAAGCGGGGCAGGGAGAGATGGGAATCGCAAGGTTTACGGGATGGTGGCGCGGCCTGGGATCACGCGTGGCGGTGACCCTGTGGAAGCCGAGGAATAAGGGTTTCCGCTTCAGTCGGACCGGGCCCGGCCTCCTTGGGGTCGGCCAACTTTGCGGCCTATTTAGACGTTTGTTTTCCGAGGTTAGCCTTTTGATGAACGGGCCATAAAACACTCGATGCCGCCCGCGGACGAAGCGGAGAGGTGGAAGTGGGAAAACGCCGCCGCCGGCGCCGTCGCAGGGTTCGCCACAGTCGCCGCCCTCCATCCCCTCGACGTTGTCCGTACTCGCTTTCAAGGTCTTCTTCTTGTCTCTCTCCTCCGATCTCTCTGCCCTTCGTATGTCTCAGACGATCTTCTCTTTCCCTTTATTAGTTACCGATGGACGAGCTTCGCATCTTCCGCTCTACAGGAACACCGCGCACGCTATTTATACTATTGCTAGAACCGAGGTTGGTTATTTCTGTTCTCCTTGCTTATGGTTTGTTTGTTATTATTCCTCTGAAATATGACATGTTACAATGTATTTATGATGGAGCAATCAACCAAAATTTAAGCCAAGCTGATAAAAGCAAGAATTTTGATTCAAATGATTAGCTTAGTGGATAATACACTTGAACTGAATAATCTGAGTAACCGTGACTATCATACTTGAGGCTTATTTGAAATATCAAGAGTCAGTATTAAACAACAGAGGAGGCAAGATCTTTCAGGGGCAGCACATATATTGTCTGGATGCAAGAATTTCACTATGAATAATTAGATACATTAAGTTGTAATCTAAACTCAAATATGTCCAAATTTGGTAATTAGTTGACAATTAATCTCTCACAATGAGTTCCATATTCCTAACTTTCTTTTACTAGGTTTGATAAATCATAATCTTATTCCATATCTGTTAAAATTTGGCAATCATACAATGAAATAATATGTAATAAATGACCATATTCTACCAACTATATATTTCAAACTCGGTCATTTCCAATCTGAGTCGGTCGAGTTGGAATAGGATTAGTCAAAGACAGTCTGATACTTCTCGAGAAATTGGGATCAGCCAATATCCATTGGGTTTGGCCAAAAATCATATAGGATTTGCTGATTGAATAGGATTTGGGAGGCCTATTAAAGGAAGCATATATTTGTTGATCAAACTGGTTTGTGGTCTCTGATACCCCTGGTGATTCCAATCTTGAATTTGATAATTTTCATGTCAGCATATTTTGTGCTGGATTAAAATATAATTTCTGACATTATTATTATTGGTTTCGGGGATTTTCCCAATTAAGTATTTACTTTGTAGCTTAAAGTGGTAATTATCTTGGTAACAATTAGATGTTGCATTTTTCTAGGGCTTCAAAGGGCTATATTCAGGTTTTTATCCAGCAGTCTTTGGATCTACCATTTCGTGGGGCCTCTACTTCTTCTTGTAAGTAATGTTGGATTCATGTAGTTGCTTCCTCGATGTTTCTAAATTTCAAAATGCATAAGTTATTCTCCCAACTACTTTATGTGTTTGACCTTCTTAAATTTGTGTCACCATAATGTTGTGGAAGCACGATGTTGGCTTATGGTGCACCATGCTTGCCTATGGCCAACATGAGGTCACCATTGAACAAGTGAGGCATTAAATTTCCTTGAAATAGAGTTGAAATGGATTTGGAATTTTGTGCTGCACTACGCTTACTGGAAATCAGTGGCAATATGTGCAAGATGGCAAGTAAATGGCTTTGTCGTAAAAGGCACCCTGCTTCCCCCTTCTCATGGTTTCATTTATCATCAGCATCGTCAATCCTGATGCATTAGTGGTGATCTGCGAAGATGGAGATTGAGTTAGCTTTACTTCGGAAACAAAACTTTTATCATTTTTGTAACATATGTCAAGCTGCGAGTGGTTGGTTCTCAAATCCTTGCCAAGTTCTTTCTCTCTTTCTAACTGAGTCTTAGCATGAGCATTCTTGGCAATATGCTTGAGGGTTAGCAAAACTATGAACCAGGTGTCAGCCATTAGTTCACCTTGAGTACTATCTTTAATTGTGTTGAAACTAGGAATTACTTTTTATATTTTTTTCACTATAGAAGTTGATTAGCATGGACAAATATTTGCATGAGTGTGTGAGATGCATATAAGAAGTGTGCACGGATGATATTCATACATGTGGTTGTTTTTCTAACTGAGCTCGATGGGCCAATCTAGTGTACAAGGTGTTGGGAAATCTAGGGCGACATCACATGTGCAGCGGAATAATAGAAAACAAAATCCCAAAATTTCCTGCAGAAAAAGAAAGTTTCATCGTTGTGCGAAGATTGATGTGCAAGAATCCGTAAAATCGAAAACTACACGTATAAGAAAGATGTATTACCTAGGGAGATCATATATCTCTGAAAACCTATAGATCTGTGTGAGAAGATGAATGAAGTCAACTGTCCTCCTCTTTAGTGGTGATTCACACGGTAAGGGCTGCGAAGACGCTCCTCAAATCGCTGTACAATCTTCCTTTCCATATGCACCATGCGATCAAGAAGGGCTCGGCCCTTCTTGCTATCCATATACCGCAAACAGGTGTTGCTGGCTAAGGAGGAGAGGGGGAGAGGAGAATAGGAGGTGGCAGCCAAAAGGGGTCTAGTCTATGGCCCTTTGGTTTCCTCCTATTTATAGAGGCCCCCTATTAACTTAACCCTAATGGATCTTGCCCTATTGGGTACTGGATCTTCATCCAACTACCCAAGCCTTTTGAATTAGTTGATTTCTACCCAATAATCTTTCATTGACTCTTATTGGATCTTATCCACAAGATCCAATAATTCAGGGGCATACTGGATATTGGATATCTTATTGAATTACTACGAACGTACTAGGCCACTACGTTGCAATCTCTAGATAATATAGGGGAATCCAATCTATTGGACTTGTTTGTTCTTAATTACTATGTATATATAGTCTCTCATTCATCTAATATCTCAAAATCTGTATTCTGGGTATAGTGCTGTCAAGCTCATATGATTTCTACTCGAGCCTTGTTATAATCGAATGTTCCCGGAGAACTCTTTCTCTCTTAATCCGAATGACCTTGGCTAGGGATTTGTTTGAGCAAGAACGCATAAGATATTTCTCTCATGACATCGAGAGTGGATGATTCTATATCGACACTCAATAGCCTTCGTAAGATTAGCTGTCACTCTCGATGACCAACTATATCAAATCTGGAACTTCTAGGTTTATAAGTCCGGTATCAAAGAGTGGAGTACTCATACAGGACATCCTTGGTGTCTCAAGCCTAAGGACCAGATACACCATTAGGATGACGAGATCATTGTCTGACAATGAGGTATCATCAACCATCTAGCATTCTATGAGTGAATCGATCGGTGAACTAATTCTCCAATGAGCATCTGCACCGTATCCCTAGTGTTCCCACACGAGCAACTACGAGACTAGTCGCTTCTATCATATGGATGGGTATACAACACACCAGTTTATTTGGTTATCTCAATGTTCCTCTCGAGTAATTTACAACCGGGATTATTTAGAGTTTGTGTTTAATAGTAAATCAGTTTCATTATCGTGATCTCATTACAATCCGATTTCCACTACATAAATCCATGGACATCACAATATATATGTAACGGGTAATATAAAGTAAGAAAAATATCAAATATATAATAAATAAAAAGAGTGCGTATCATGTCACACGTGTCATCACTTACGTGATTAACTTGCAGAGCACTTATGACTAGCACAAGGTTCTCATAAATTTGGGTTTATATGTCTTACGCTTTACCTCGAGTCACCAAGTTGCAAAGGAACAACCTTACCATTTGTACCAAGGCTCATCCTCTTTAATGAAACTTCTTGGTGGTAAAAATTCATGTAGTATAAACATGATGCTTATATCTGCATGTTTCTGTATATATACAAAAATGACCAAAAACCCAGCAGCAAAGTCTTTAGACCATCTATTAGCACTAAAGAAGTTTCAGGTTTCATACTCTACATTCCAAAGTGGGCCTCTGATTTTGCTTGTATGAATGTTTTCTTTCTTTTTACTGTCTCACTCAGCATCTGCAGCTGGCTCCTAATTTATTGCTAAACTTTCCCCTTTCTTTAAACAAGAATTTTTTTAGTTTCCTTATGCAATGAAATTGCTGTTGGTTAGTTCTTGTGAAAACTTTTGCATTTAGTGTTCATGTCATTACAGTAGATGAAACATATGTGCTTCTGTTGTCTTGTTCCTCTTTGATGCCTGACTTCATCGATTAATTGATGTAGTTGATTTTTATATTGTTGATTATATGGATCACTTTCTAGGCAAGAAGTTTTTTCTTTCTTTCAGCTATAGCAGAGCAAAACAAAGGTACTTAACAAGGAACAATGAGCAGCTCAGCCCCAGCTATCATCTTCTCTCTGCAGCTGAAGCTGGTGTTTTGGTCAGTACTTTAGCTGTTTTATGATCATCCATCTAGTTTGCATTATCTTGCAACAGTTTTACACACTATCTTCTCACTTGTAAATTCATCAAAAAGACACTTTGTCATGTCAGATAAAATATCTCTTTTTTTGTGATTACTACAGCCAATTGATAATGTTGTGTCTCTCTATGTTTCAGAGATTAAATTAATCTTGGATAATGAATCTGGATGTAATCTTGTGTGTTTATTTGCTTTGTATGATCTATCAACACATCATAGATGTTGATTCGACCAAGTCTTTCATATATTCAACCTATATATTAATGTATCTGCCTTAACTTTGTTGCATATCTGGTGATTTCTTAGTAATGCAGAAATAAGTTAATTAACTAGTTTCATGGTCTTTGTGTTTATCTAAATTTATAATTACAGTTTTTTGTATGTTATTTCATTTATACGACAGCCGGTCATCTAGGAACCTCGTGAACTCCCAAACAAAAAAGAGATGTATATAGTTTACTAAATTATAAGATTAATGAGTCTGTTTAAGACAATGACTTGATGTATTATTATGATAAGTTGATAACAATAGAGCACTCAACTGCCTCTATTTGTCTTAGAGTTTCTTATGAAGTTATGATAATTGTTAGCATGCTCTTTGTTCAAATAGTTGGTGGACTCCTTTGAGATGTAGAGGTTGCCTCCTCCTGAAAAGGTCAAAGAAATGTCTTCACCCAACTTGGTTCCGTATCTTAGTGGCTCCAGCTGATCTACCCATGCATAGTATAGAAGGTGGGATCTGTCTGGTATGGAGTTGATGTGCACAGAAAATATAGTGGGTATACTATCCCATTGTCTCTTCCAATGGAGGGAAAGGGTGCATGCTGGCATGCACAACCACAAGCTTGTACTAAGGGTTTCGGCAATTGTTGTAAGAACTATATCATGATTATTGTACAATTATATAAAGGGTATGCCTTAACCAATAATATGAAGACTGCCTTAAATATTTGTAGATTTCATAAATGATTGACCAATATCATTTGGATCATCCTATTTTGAATGAATTATCTCAATGATAATTGCATCTGAATGATGCATTACAAATCAAAATGCTTTCTAATTTAAGACCATTTTATATCTTCATAATTTAACAATTTGACATATTGTCCTTTTGTTGACATTTTGATCTGTTGCAGAATTAGACACATATTTTACTTGTTGACCAGTCGTTATAAAGGCAGCTAGAACAACTGTTCAACAACTTTGCTCAACAATACATTAGGCATTAATTTGGGTGATATGGTAACGGTGCAAGATTTGGAGGTTGGACGTGATTTTTAAAATTCCAATCAGATCCAATAAAGGGCCTTGATTTGATCTTTGATTACGGAATTAGGACTTGTAATTGCATCAGTAACTCACAATGCTAGCCCAGAGCCGTGATGTGAGATTGGACTTATTTGTCACTTGAGATTGAAATAAGGTCAACATAACCCGAAAAATATGAGTTGCCACCCATGGTAGGCAGGCTGATGGTATTGGCAAAGAAAGGCTGATGGAGTAAGAACAGGGGCATGGTGGTAGTAGCAGACAAAGAAAGCTAAGGGGAAAGGAGATGGGGAGAAAGAGAAAGCTGAGGATCTTAGGTGACAAAAATAGAAGTATAGAATGGCAAATGATAAAAGAGGATTAGGAAATTGATATAGGAAGAGCTAACATTTATAGTTATTCCTCTGTTGCGTATTTGGATTCATATCGGAACATGTTGCTGGACACCTCCGTTTGATCCTAGCGTAATTCATGCTTGAGCTCAAGTTTCATAGCGAAAAGACTACACCAGGGTGCAAATATGCATATCTCAAACCCTTTCTTAAAAGAAAAAGGAAAGGAAGAAAAGAAAACGAAACCCTATACTTGACCTCTATACCTTCAGGTTGTTTTGGTCAAATTGCACCGTTATTGATTTCTATTAGTTTGGGGGTCATTTTGGTTCAAATAAGAGGAATAAATGAATATGTAGCTTATCACGCTTGGTGAACTTTAGTTATTCAGAAAAATAATAGCATCAGTCCTTGGCATATTTTGGTTGAGGATGTTTCACATTTGGACTAATGGATATCTTCCGTAGGTACTTAAAATATGAGCTAAGAGTCAGTAGACTAATTGTCTCCAATTCTTTTCATTTTATCTTTTGCTTTTGGCATAATGACTGGCAGATGTATCTTTGCTGCTGGCGAATGTTATTTCTCAGGCTGCCATGATGGTTGCAGGCGGTGTTGTTATTGTTATTATGTCAGGTGATAATAAATGCTGTTGTAGGCACTTCTTCTGTAACTTTGTGATTGTAGTCAGTGGACCAAGCCAGTTGATTGTTTATTGCCTGAGATTTTCAAACAAGTTCATGTAGGCAACGACATTTGTGTTAGTGAGTTCATGTAGGCAACATGTGTGTGTTAGTGTATCGTAACCGAAGAGGGATCTATGTATTGTAGCTGAAGAGGGATCTGATACAAATGAGCATAAGATTGGTCTAACAAACTAAGAGTTGATTGTCGAGGCTAAAAGCGGAACTGCTCTACCAGTGTGTTCTCCCTCCCTCGTGAGTTCCTAATCCCTTCCTTTCCTGTAAAAAAAGAGGGAAAAAAAGAATGAATGAGAAAAAGAAGTGAAGGGATATCCAATAATGATCCTTGATTGTTGAAGGTTCACAATTGGTTTGGTGATTTCATTTAATTAAACTTGACTATAGTGGTCTAACTATTTTACATGGTTTCATGTCGAATATGTGACAGTTCTGATATTGAAAATAATGAGGATATTACATTTTGATTGCCAATTTAATTGTATGCTGACCAACACTTATTTTATTTGATGATGCAAACTCTCTGACCAGGTATCCTTGTTTACCAATCCTATTTGGCTTGTAAAAACACGAATGCAGCTCCAAACACCTCACCAAGATTATCAGCCATATTCTGGACTGTATGGTATGTTTTTTTTTCAATTTTATTTCCACGAAGTCCAGGGATTTGAGAATTGCTAGATTAATGCATACCACTTGAGCAACATACCTGGTATAAATAATTAAATAATATCTCATAAATTCCTCTTATTGCTTCATTGTTTGATATTCTTCCTTTTAGCAAGTCATTATTGGGTATATAGAAATTACTTAAACATCTGTATACTTGTTATGTAAGGTCAGATGCTTTGAGGACCATTTTAAAAGAGGAAGGATGGAAGGGACTTTATAGAGGGATTGGACCGAGTCTTCTGCTTGTATGTAATTTGCTATTTGTTGATTCTAAATGTAAACTATTCCAGTTTTGCAATTTACAGTCTTCTATATCTTTTACTGTGCTTGTTTGCTCACGACATATCTTGTTTGCTTGATGTCGTGCTATCTGTGTTTCTTTTTCTGATTTAGTGGATATGTTGCCATGTATTCCCTAATCTTTTAACATGAACTGTTAGTTCTTTCTCAGCTGTGGCACCAAGAAGTGAATGAGATCTAAATGTTCCTGCCGTCGTTGTAGTAATGTCTGCCTGATATTAGTCCTTACTTTATGGTTTTAAATTGCACCCATAGGGATAATAATTTCTTAAGGATTATATGTTTCTTTGGTTAATAGCTAATACTTGTAGGTTATTCTGTTATTTATCTTATTCTGATACTCAATTCGCTAACCTTTTAGATCGTGAAAACCATCACTCGAGACTTATTAGAATCCACCTTTGATTTAGAAGACTATGAACTCATGCTAGACCACTCATTTATAAATGTCTGATGTGTGTTTGTGGATTGAAGAATCAGGTTCAAGAATTGCCATGGCATGTACCATGTACATTGTTGCTTTTTAGTGCTGTTTTCTTTTATTTATCTCTTCTCTAAAATATATCAATAGATATGGCCCCTATCACATTCTATACTCATAATATGTGAAATGCATAATTATCATTTGGCTACTACACTAGTTTCAGGCATCATATGATGGAGGAAAGGCTAGTTATCATGTGTATGGACATAATGGGATTTCAGTGCATATTAGGTGAAAGGAGTTTATGATACTATGTTTTAGTCAAGGATTAGGTTTTCTGTCATGCCAACCATATGGGCAACACATATTACTCTTCTAGAGAAACAAAAGTAAAACCGCTACATATAGCCCCTACTTATTAAATTTGTATATCTTTAACCAACTTGTGATGCATTGGTTTTGACAATTTGAATTCCAATTATGTAACATAAAAATTAGGCTTGCTTATATATGTCTGATAAAGGAGGCATCTAAGAACAGAAGGTTCTTGTTTGCCAGAAGGCTAGTGGTTTGCATGCCAGAATGTTAGGAATTTTTTGTTGGATTTCTCACTTTATTTGGCTCATTCAATTTTATTGACTTCTCACTTAATGGTTAATATCTGCAGTTTTGCATTCATCTTTTGGCCTTATATTCCTGTTAGCATTTGTCGTCGACTACTTTGTGACGAATTATTCCTTTAATCTCTCTACCTATATTTTGTAGTATTAGTTGTTGCTCTCGCTATCATCAGCTACTTATGATGAACTGTTCTTTTAATTTCTTTAACTATATTTTGTAGTATTAGTGGAAATTTTGATGCTTGTTTTAGGTTACTCATGGTGCAATCCAATTTACTGCTTATGAGGAGCTCCGTAAACTTGCTACTTACATGAAGGGCAAAGGTGGAAAGGCAAAAATTACTGAAGGTGATACCCTACTGGTAATATTCTCACTAATGTGTTTTAGGAAGTAGACACTATAGTTTGAATATGTACAAATGACAACCTCAGATGGATTGTGTATCTTTTCTATATTGTGTTTATGCTTGAAAATTCACTATTTCAAAGGTTAACTTTCAAATTTCTCCTTTTAATCGGATAAAATGGTCATAAGCTTAACAAGTGATTGATAGTTAGGAAGATATTGCATATATATCTTTTGCAAAGGTAAGTGGCATAGATGGGATTTGACCTAGGACCTTGCTATCGACGATCAAGGTTTTTGTTATCTGACATCTTAAAAACTTTGATGCTAGATATTATATATATTACTTATAAATTCTTTATATTTTATAAAGAGAAGGTGTTTATGACGTCTTTTAGCTAGTCAAGGTTTTTATCAATTGAAGTATCTGACATCTTAAAAAAAATGATTCTAGATATTATATATATTGCTTATATATTCTTTATACTTTATAAAGAGAAGGTGTTTACGAATTATTTTTGCTAAATTAAAAAAAAATGATCTGTCAGATAAACTAAACATCAGTTCCGTCTTAGCTGAATTTTTGCGCTTCTGAACCCCTAACCTGGACAGCAATTTATGTTTTACCATATCAATTTTGACACTTTGCAATACAGAAATTGCAAAATCTTATAGTATCAGTTGCAATACAGAAATTGCAAAATTTTGACGATATGTTTTTTGTCAGTTGAATAAAAACTTCTAGCATCAGATTCAACTAATTCTTTTGGTAGTTCCATTATGTGTAAATAGCATCCTTTTTCCGATATGTATGGATGTAGATATCTGCATCACCTAAAAATGTTCTCTTTGGTAGCCAGCAATGGAAGGTACCATCATAACTTGTGTGATTGCCATCTTTTATCAAATCGTTGAATACTTATTGACCGTTAGAAGAGACAAATGAATGTCTCAATATAAAATTGAACTCATCATGTCTCCTTTCAAGTCTTTAAAGTTCATCACATAACATTAAATTGTCATGATAGTTTCTCTTTTCCCAGAGTCTGCCATCTATTCATTTTTTACCTTTAGTTTTCAGTTTTTTTATTCTCTAATTTCAGTGCCTCTATATTAATATTTGCTCGACAAGAATGACATCGAAGTGGATAAAAAGAGGGAGCTGCTAGATGAAATATATATTAATCTGTGGAAATCTACCAACTGATAACATTTAAATTAATGTTGCAATCATCTGATCCGATATGCCAATTTGAGTTATATATATATATATATATGTATATATATGTATATATGTATATATATGTATATATGTATATATACATATATGTATATATGTATACATGTATATATGTATGTATATATATGTATACATGTATACATGTATATATATACATATATACATATATACATATACATGTATATATGTATATATATACATATATACATATATACTTATACATGTATATATATATATATACATGTATGCATATGTATACATGTATATATATATATGTATATATATATATATATATATACATGTATCCAAATATATATACATGTATACAAATATATATATACATATATATATATATATATATATATATATATATATAAACACACACACACTATATATATATATATAGCTGAATTTTTGCACTTCTGAACCCCTAACCGGACAGCAATTTATGTTTTACCATATCAATTTTGACACTTTGCAGTACAGAAATTGCAAAATCTTATTGTGGTCATGTTTTGATGATGTCAAGGATGGATCCAAAACTTTAAGAAAATCTCAAGGATGCTGATGTGTTCAATTAGAAAATGTGGGATTTTTTATTCCATTCATTCTTTTTGCAAATCGGAGTCCATAAAACTAGAAAGGGAAAGGAGAAGATGCATTGAGCATAAAGTGTATTTGCCTGACTACAAATCTTTTACGTAATTCTAATATAACATTAATGGTTTAACTCAGTTAATATTTCTTACTCTTGGACAGTTTAGAATTTTGTTTATGATGTGGTTTATTGTTTTCTTGTTCACTAGAACTCATTTGATTATGCTGCTCTTGGAGCTTCCTCAAAATCGTTTGCCATTCTATTCACATATCCATATCAGGCAAGCTGGTCAAGAACAGTTCTTTTCTCTTTTCTACTATATTCATTTTTAATGCCTAATGCATATTGGTGTTTTTGATAGGTTGTTCGATCACGCTTACAGGTACTTTCTGTGTTATTCTTCTGTTAATATAAATAGACTTGTCAACTTTTCTGTCTGACAATTTAATCATCTTGGTTCTTGCACCAAGTTTTAATTTTTTTAATCCAAGAGAAGTTTCCAAGCTGCTTGCCTTGGAATCCAAGAGAAGTTTCCTAGTCTTAACTGATACTGTTGGGCTACACTGCAGCAAAGACCTAATATTGATGGAATCCCCAAATATTTGGATAGTTGGCACGTGGTGAAAGATACTGCAAGGTGAATAATATTGTCATATCATTATTATTTTTGCAATATTTGGTGAATTGCATACTAGTGGATAACAATGAGGTCAGTTTATGAATCTTTAAAGTTGCAGTCTGATTGTCTGTGTCTTCATGAATATTATTACTGCAAAAGGGATCAGCATGCATATTTAATAAAAGGTATTGGCATCTTGGCCTCTGACATGTGATGCTAGAATCTCATGACTGCATCTGTCACTATTCTCAAAGAAGATAAAAAGGGTAGCTGAGTGCACTAGGCTCCTGTCAATGGAATGTTTGGGATGGTTCAAAATAAGAAACTTATCGTGCAATATTTATGTATTTTGGCCATTTCTTTTTGGCTATTTTAGAGTCTCTAGGATCTTATTTATAGTTGAATTTGTGTCCAAAAATCTCAACATGAGTATAATATGTGTTATGCTAGACTGCTAGTTTTTTATTTTACTAGAACTAGTATTTTAAGTGTTTGAATTGTCTTTTCTATTTATATTTGAATAGAAACCTGTACTTGTTGCTTAGTCAAGTTCTGTGGACGGTATTCCATTTTTTTCCTTGTTGTGACCCTTTTATAATTGTTGACTGAATAAACACACAACATGTAAATACTCCACTGCAGGTTCGAAGGCCTTGGAGGATTTTACAGAGGCATCACATCCAACATATTGAAAAATATCCCAGCATCTTCCATAACCTTTGTGGTGTATGAAAATGTTCTTCACATTCTTAAATTAAACAGAAGGCAGAGCTGATCCATCTAATTCCATTTTTTTCTCTGTGATTTCCTTGTTACTTTTTTCTATTTACTTTCTTCCATTTTCAGTGTTTCAATTCCCAATTATGCACATACTGCACAATTTTTTTCTATCAAATATTAATTCCTATGAATTGAATTCACTGTAATGACTGCTTCATGGCTTCTATGTTTTTTGTCAGTTGAATAAAAACTTCTAGTATCAGATTCGACTAATTCTTTTGGTAGTTCCATTATGTGTAAATAGCTTCCTTTTTCCGATATGTATGTATGGATGTAGATATCTGCATCACCTAAAAATGTTCTCTTTGGTAGCCAGCAGTGGAAGGTACCATCATAACTTGTGTGATTGCCATCTTTTATCAAATCGTTGAATACTTATTGACCGTCAGAAGAGACAAATGAATGTCTCAATATAAAATTGAACTCATCATGTTCTCCTTTCAAGTCTTTAAAGTTCATCACATAACATTAAATTGTCATGATAGTTTCTCTTTTCCAGAGTCTGCCATCTATTCATTTTTTACCTTTAGTTTTCAGTTTTTTTTTTCTCCAATATCAGTGCCTCTATATTAATATTTGCTTACCAAGAATGAGTTCGAAGTGGCTAAAAAGAGGGAGCTGCTAGATGAAATATATATTAATCCGTGGAAATCTACCAACTGATAGCATTTAAATTAATGTTGCAATCATCTGATAACATTGAAATATATATATATATATATATATGTATATTTTGATGATTTCTATATTGATTTTCAACAAGGCTTTTGCATGGAATGCTTAATGATTTTTTTATGAACCTTATATTTGGTTTTCAAACATTATGTATGGTTTTGACATAAGAACAAAATTTAAGCATGCTAATATAAAGTAATCACATAAATTAAAACTAAAGAAATTTTAGTTATCTATAAAAATCATTCAAAATTTTGTTAAATGAAACTAATGCATAACGATGTAATGAAAATATTAAATGTTTTGATACTAATGATTTTATGCCTAAGATTTTAAAAGTTATACATGATGATTTTTATAATTTTTTTTTTATCCTAAACATTGATGCATGTTTTTATTTGTCATAAAAGAAAAGAACATGCATGTATAAAATAAATCACATGAATTAAAACAACTAAAAAGTGGAAAGGTTTCTTCTTAAAAAATTTATTTTTTTGACTTTATCGATTTTTTAAAAAGAGAAATTAATTAATCTATTTGTATCACTTTTGTGAATCTCTTGAAAATGATCTTGATTTTATGATTTAAATGAGTTTTATCTTGATTTTTCGAAATTTGTAAATTGAGATTTTTTATGTTTAAGTCAAGATTCTCTATGCACGAATTAATGTCTTGTCCTCTTACAATATTGAATGAATTCTATCTTTTTCATTATTTCCTAAGAATTCTTTATATTATTTATTTAAGAGGAGATTTGTTAAAATGAATCACGATTTCTTTTGATTTTTCAGAATTATAACTTGAGTATTCATTTTATAAATCAAGATTGTTAATCAGAACATTTTTCAAAATGAATAATTAAGTTGCTTTCTCTTGATTTTTTGATGCTTGGAACATTTTATGCATAAATTGATTTTCTTTATGATTCAATACTCCTTTGTAATTATGATATGTTTATCACATGATATGATTGAATCACTATTATCAAATAAAAAGAAAATTGTTAGCTTGCTAATTGCAAAAATATATGCTAGCTTGAATGATAAAACATGAGATTGTTTATAATGTAAATTTATTATTCTGTAGATTGAAATAATGATTAGAATCTTGATGGTTTTATGATAAAATTTATTTTTCGATCCTAAATGATTGATGATATATATATAGCACAAAAAGGACAAAGACATGCTTGTATGAAACAACTAAATAGAGAAAAATATTTTTCTTGAAATTTTTTTTCTTTATCTTATTGACTTTAATGAATCCATTTGTATTATTTTTATGAATCTCATGGATTAAGAAAATAATTTGAATTTAATGTGTTTTATCGAAATCATGATCTTGATTTCTCGTAATTATAATTTAAATTTTCTATTGAATGAATCAAGGTTGTTTTCTATTTAAAAGGAGATTTGTCGAAATGTTTCATGGTCTTCTAGTATTCATGATCTTGATAATTATGTTTTGAAACTTTATGTAAATCAAGATTGTTCATCATGATTCTCTCTTTGAATATTTAAAGAGGGGAGTTTTATAGATGAATCATGATTTTGATGATTGAATATTTGATATGCATGAATTGAGATCTTATTCTCCTACTATTCATAAAAAAGAAGACTAATTCTAATAAATCATGATATGCTATATGAATTTTATTGTATTAATGAAGTAATATCTCATCACCAAATTTTTTTTTTATATTCCTTCATGTGATGATATGAATGCATGAAACACTTATGATATGATTTTTATACAATTCCGTGTATTCATAAAATATTTATCTCATTACCCAATTAATTCTTCTTGATATTCCTAATGCGATGAAATGAAATTATGCCTGAAATACAAATGGGGAGAAGTTTTGATCATGGTAGGATGCAATTTGATAAATTAATACCATTATGATTTGAAACATTTATGATTTGAAATTATGTATGCAATTACTTTTTATTATGATGATATTTGCATATAATGTGTATGATGAATGCTCTAAATGATGAATGCTTAGTATCATGATAAAAATATTGATAAATGCTATGATTTGTTACCAAAATGATGTATCATGTATGATATGCCCATAGTGATTAATTTATTTATATAATGCATGAAGTAAGGATACAAATGTAAAGTTTTGAAATTATGCATATTTTAATTTGAAAGCATAATGATGCACAAATAAGATTGATACTTACCTTTGTCATTATTTAAAAATTGATGTAAAGAGTTTTTCTTTCTTTTTGCCAATGATAAAGGGGGAGAAAGAGTTGCTAATTTACTATCTTGAATTGATGTAAAGGGTCATCTCAAAGAGAAATTAGTCAGCTTGCACAAGTCAAGAAAATACAAAAACTTGCTTACCTTCTTGCACATCTAAAAAGAAGATGCAAATGTAACACTTGCCAAATTGTTTGCTTACCTCATGTAAAACATTGTCTCTTGCTAGTTTGGCATTTTGCTAAAGAAGCAAAAATGACACTTCTCAAAATAGAAGAAAGAGCTTACTATCTTGAACATCACAAGCTTACCTATATTAAGAAATAAAAATTGCAAAAGTGCTATCTTGCCTATCTCGAGAAGCAAAACTTGCAACTTGCACATTGCAATAAGAAGCAAGAATCCTCAGCTTACACAAGAAAGTTATCTTGTATTTGCTTTCGAAATTTTTGCTAGCTTGTATGTAGCAAAACTTGCATATCTTAAAAATTGCTAGCTTATAGCCTAAAGAGAAGCAAACAGTTGCTGAACTTGCACATCTTTAATTGCTAGATTGCATGATGATAAAATTTGATACTATGTTTATTATGCAATGACTTGAACTTTTTATATCTAAACACATAAGAGTTGGAACTTCTCCTTTTTGTTGATGACAAAGGGGGAGAACTATGATGACATGACATGTTATGTATAAGTTTATGATGATATGTTGTATCAACAAAAAGGGGGAGAACTATGATGACATGACATGTTATGTATAAGTTTATGATGATATGTTGCTTGGAGTTTTGAATCCAAGAGTTAATATCAATAAACCAAATTGATAGGGGGAGTTTGTTTAAACTTCGGGAGTTAAGGTTAACACCGTCATCAATTGGTTGTCATCATAAAAAATGGGGAGATTGTTGAATCTCGTATTTTGATGATGAAACCACTTGATATGTGTTTATGATTTAATCTGCGTTTTGAGTGATGCAGGATACTTCGATCAGGATGAGACAATTAAAGTAGAAAAATCATATTGCGTCAGAGGAACATGTCAGAAGATTGGACGTCAGGTCGGTGGATCGGTCGACGTATCGATAGAAGGCTTCGGGCCGTGGATTCGGGCATTGGGCCAAGAAGAGCCGAGATTGTGCCAAGGATATCGGAGTTGCAGAGTCAACTGGTTGATTGGGCAATAGGCCGCAAGAGAGGACGATGTGCCGAAGAATCGAACGAAGCATTAAGGGACCAATGACATGCTGGACAACATGATTAATTGCTTAGGATTAATTGTCTCAATCAAAGTTTTATTTTAAGTGTGTATGATTAATTACGATAGCTTGAAAATATAAAGCAAGTCTACCAGAGTCAAGTTTGATGGGTGTTCGAGACTCCACCAAAAGTTCGAAGAATCGTCGGAAGTGTTGCTGGAACCAACCGAGAAGGAATCGGGGACTTATCGAAGTTTTTGGAAGTACACCGAAAAGATAGTCGGAGGTTCGCAGAGACCAAGAAGGTTCGGCTACTTGCTAAAGACTCATTGAACTCGCCACAAGACCGGGGGCCTGTTGGGAGTCCATCGGAAGAAATCCGAGGGTGTATCGGAAGTCCAGCGGAAGATCGCCGGAAAGCTCACCGGAAGAAATCTCGACGTTGCCGGTTAAAAATCTGCTTAGGACTATGTCTTAATTTTATAGTTTACATATAATTAGGGTTAATATTAAGAGTTAATCCTATAACCTGGTTAGGGGCCAACTGGGCCCTAATATGAATTGGTTTGGGCCAAATTTGGAGCCCAACCAATTGTTGGGAAATCAGCGGGGGCGACATCATATGCGCAGCGGAAGAACAAGAAAACAAAAATCCCCTATTCCCAAAAAGATGTTCGTCGTTGTGCGAAGATTGGTGCGCAAAAATCCGCAAAACACAAAATTGCGTATAGAGATTGTGTTACCTAGGGAGATCGTATATCCCTGTTTCCTTGCAGATCCTTAGGAGAGGGTGAAGGAGGTCAAGCGTCCTCCTCTCTAGCGGTGATCCACACAGCAGGGTAGCGACGACCCTCCTCAAAAACTCCAGGCCTCTAAGGTGGAGAGGGAGAGGAGAATAGGAAAGGCAAGCAAAGACTCTAGCCTATGAGGCTGTGAATCCCTCCTATTTATAGAGATCCCGTGTCAAACCCTAATGGGTCCTTCCCTAGTGGGTATTGGATCTGCATCCAATAAGACAAGGGCTCCGTCGGATATCTCATATCCGAACCTCTACTCATCGCAATGCCTACCATATGTGTGTGACCCTCTAGGCCCAATATCGAGCTGGCCGTGAGTCATACCTGTCAGAACTCCTTCTAACTCAGTGAATTATTATCTCTGTAATAATTCACTTGACTCATCGACTACGGACGTACTAGGCCACTACGCCGTAGTCCCCAGACGATACAGGGGAATCCAATCCATTGGACCTGTCTGTCCTCAGTTACCATGTACCTATAGTCTCTCATCCATCTAATATCCCAGAGACCGTATATCGAGCATGGTGTTGTCAGACCCATACGGTTTCTACTCGAGTCTCGCTCTAATCGGATTCTCCCGGAGAACTCTTTCTCTCTCAACCCGAATGACCCTGGCCAGGGATTTGTCTGAGCAAGAACACATGGGATATTCCTCTCATGACGCCGAGAGTGGATGATCCTCTATCGACACTCAATAGCCCTCGTAAGGTCGACTACCACTCCCAATGACCAACTGTACTAGATCTAGGACAGCCAAACCTATAAGTCTGGTATCAAAGAGTGGAGCACTCATACAGGACATCCTTGGTGTCTCAAGTCTAAGGACCAGATACACCACTAGGACTACGGAATCGCTATCTGACAATAAGGCATCATCAACCATCCAGCATTCCGTAAGCGGATCAATCAGTGAACTCATTCTCCAATGAGCACCTGTACTGTATCCCTAGTGTCCCTACACGAGCAGCTATGAGACCAGCTGCATCCATCATATGGACGGGTATACAGCACACCAGTCTATTCGGTTATCACGATGTCCCTCTCGAGTAACCTATGACCGGGATTATTTAGGATATGTGTTTAAAGGTGAATCGATCTCATTATCGTGATCTCATCACGATCCGATTCCCATTGCACAAATCCAAGGACATCACAATATATATATGCATTTATGCAATAGTTATAAAGTGATATACGCCAAAATATAATAAGCAAAAAGATTCTGTATCAAGTCACACGTGCCATCACTCACGTGATTGGCTTGCTGGGCACCTATGACTAGCACCAATGACCCGTAAGGACGGGCGATGGTACCACCGGACTAGGTGGTGGCACCGCCTAGCACCCGAAAGGTCGGGTGGTGGCACCGCCACCGACAAGCGGTGGCATCACCAGTAAACGGTTAAAGTGACATTGACAAGCGATGGCATCGCCAGCTTCGAGACCCAAAGGAATTCAAAATTTAGAGCCCAAATTTGAATCCTCTTGGAGTCTATAAATACCCCTCAATTCTTAGCAGAGAAGACACCTTTTTGAGAAGTTAGAAATTGAGAAAAAGCTTTAGCAAAGTCTTGTTTTCAATAGCTTAAGTGTTCACCTCCCTCTTTCTCTTTGAAAAATCTGTAAGAGTGTGAACCACTTATAAAAAGATTGTAAGAGGAGTATTTGGTCCTTCCCCTTCAAAGTGATTTACTAGTGGAAGTTGGGAGCCTCATCGAAGAAGGCTTCGCAAGTGGATGTAGGTCATTTGACCGAACCACTTTAAATTGTGGTGTTACTTGAATGTGTGAGTGTTTAACTTTCTGATGTTGAATCTCGTATTTTGATGATGAAACCACTTGATATATGTTTATGTTTTAATCTGCATTTTGAGTGATGTAGGATGCTTCGATCAGGATGAGACAATTAAAGCGAGAAAAATCATGTTGTGCCGGAGGAACATGTTAGAAGATTGGACGTCGGGCCGGTGGATTGGTTGACGTATCGACAGAAGGCTTCGGGCCATGGACTCGGGTATCGAGCCAAGAAGAGCGGGTATTGTGCCAAGGATATCAGAGTTGTGGAGTCAACTGGCCGATTGGGCAATAAGCCGTAGGAGAGGATGATGCGCCGAAGAATCGAACGGAGCGTCGAGGGACCAATGACATACCAGACAACTTGGTTAATTGCTTAGGATTAATTGTCTCGATCGAAGTTTTGTTTTACATGTGCAGGATTAACTACGATAGAAGTAAGACATGCAGCAGGAGTTGCACCGGAGTCAAGACTATGATCACGTTGGGAGTTCGAGAGTTCGACGGAAGTCCGGACGGTCGTTGAAGGTTCTGCGGGAACAAATCCGAGAAGTCCAAGAGCTTGCCAAAAGAAGCTTGTTGGAACTCGTCAAGTAGATCATCGCAAGTCCAGGAGTTTGCTGGAAGTCCGCAGGAGCATCATCAAGGGTTCATTAGATGATCGACGGAAGTTCGCCGAAAGCTCGCTGGATGAAGCGACTGATGCACCGGAGCAAGTTGCAGTAAATGTCTTAAGAAATATCATAGTTAGCATGATGATTAAGTTAGAAATAGGAGGTGATCCCATTAACTTAATCTTGGGGCAATTGGGCCCTTGACAGACCCAAATTGGGCCGAATGGATTAGCCCATTCGGACCCAGATTTCTTAGCCAACGATGGCACCGCTTGGGTCGGCAGTGGCACCGCCCAGGGCTCAGTCTCCGAGCTAGGCTAGGCGGTGCAACCGCCCCTAACAGGCGGTGGAACCGCCTGAGCTCGGTCTCCGAGCTCTGCCAAGCGGTGTAACCGTCCCAGTTAGGCGGTGGGACCACCTGGGCTCAATCTCCGAGCGAGACTAGGCGGTGGCACCACTAGGGCTTGATCTCCGAGCTCTGTTAGGCAGTTGTGCCGCCCCAGTCAGGCGGTGCAACTGCTAGACCCCGAAATTCCGGGAGATGACAGTTTTGAGCTCCAAATTCAAACTGGTTTGGGGCCTTTAAATACTCCTCTCATCCCTGGTTAATTCACACAAGCAAGAGAGATTAAAAGAGAGAAAACGTTGCTATAATCACTAGAATTTCCCTTCTCGAAATTCTAAGTGTTAGAATTCTGTTTAGAGAGGAGAGTGAGTGCTTGTATCGGTTGTCTCCTAAACCCGATAAAAGGAGAAGAGGGAGGGGTGTAAGAAGGAGGTTGATCTTCGCCTAGTAAAGGAAGATCGTTAGTGGATGCCGGTGGCCTCGATGGAAGAGGAATCGGAGGAGTGGATGTAGATCATGATTGACCGAACCACTATAAACTCCCATCTTCTCTGGTTTGCATTTTGTTTCCTGCTATTACCTTACTGCAAACCCCTTCAATAGCTTATTGCCTTCAATACATTTACGTATGCTTTTAAGTTCAGTTTCCGAAATTGGTTTTACGTCGAAAACGGTTTTTATCGTACGAGAGATTTGATGAAGTTGATGTTTTTATTCACTTCACTAATTCACCCCCCCACCTCTTAGTGCTCTTAATCCTAACAATTGGTATCAGAGCCCGGTATTTCTTTTTTCAGATTTACACCCGAGAGAAATGGCTCTTCATGGCTTTCAAGAGGGCTTATCGGTTGTTCGTCCATTGTTGTTTAACGGATTGGACTACACTTATTTGAAAACTCAAATGAGAGTTTTCTTGATTTCTATGAATTTGGATTTATGGAATATTGTTGAAAATTGTTTTCAACTTCCCTCTAAACCGATGAACGAATGGTCGAATTTGGAGAAGAAGTATTTTTCTTGAAACGCAAAGGCTATGAATGCCTTATTTTGCGCTTTGGACAAAAATGAGTTCAATCAGATTTCTACGTGCGAAACGGCTTTTGATATTTAGCGCACTCTTAAAATAACACACGAAGGCACAAATAGTGTAAAAGATTCTAAAGTAAATTTTTTATGCATAATTTTGAGCTTTTTCGAATGAAGCCGAGCGAAACTATTGTTGACATGTACACCCGTTTCACTGCTGTCATCAATGGTTTAAAAGCTCTTGGCAAAAGTTTCTCGAATTTTGAACTTGTTAGCAAAGTTTTACTATCACTTTCTACTTTAAGAATCAAAAGTAATGGCAATACAAGAAACAAAAGATTTAAATAATTTTCCACTTTAAGAATTTATCGGCTCATTGATGACATATGAAATAGAGCGCATTGCACATGATGAACAAAACAACATTCTAAAGAACAAGAAGGATTTGGGAGATAGAACATTTGAAGACCACTCGAGTATAAGCTCAAGTGATGGTGACCAGGAACTACAAATGAGATTTAAAAAATTAAAGAAACAAAAATTTAAAAATAAAAAGAATGGAACTACTTGCTTTGAATGAAAGAAGAAGAACACAAAGTAGGATGAATTGAGCTCCTTCGAAGACGAGGAGAAAATCAAGAAAGGCAAGGTGGCAAACTACGCCTTAACGACATTCAACGATGAGGTAATCGAAACCCCCTTAATTTATTTTGAAATTACTTGATGTTTTCCATGATGCATTTTCTTTTTTAGAATAATTATTTTTCTTGAAAAATTACATATTAAAAAAAAATTGAAAATGCAAGAATATGATCATGCTCATAATTTTAAAATTTACATGTTTTATGTTAATGGAATAAAATGTTAGATTTAAATCTAATGATCATATGTATGTTTTTCTTAAGAAGAAAAAATGTGTATCATTGTTATTTCTTGATTTTGATTAAATGAAATCATGTTTGATTTGAAGAAATGCATAATGATATAATATTAAATATTTTGATATCATGATTGACAATTTTATGCATGAGATTTGAAGTTATACATGATGATAAGCATATGATATTTTCATGAGTGTATTTGAAAAAACATATAGCAAAAATGTGTCAGAATGTATAAACTTATTAAAATCATTTTTGGACGTTCTTAATTCATTCACTTAATTGCTATGATGAGAACTTTACACTATTACATGCCTTAATAACATGTTGGAAATTATGAGTTTTGGATACTAAAATTTTCATGATCATGAGCATGTTTTAAATTCATGATTGTGTTTGAAAATCTATAGCAAAATCATGTCCGAATGCATGAAAGTGTTAAATTTTATTTTCGGATTTTCTTGATCCTAACAATTTATTTTTGAAAATTTATTGATCTTGATGGTTTTATGAGAAAATTTATTTTTCGATCCTAAACGTTGATACATGTTTTTATTTAACATAAATGAAAAAGCATGCTAACATGAAATCAATCACTTAAAATAAAATACTTAAAAAAGGAAAAATATATTATCAATGAAATCATGAATCTACTTATGTTATGAATTTTGTGGACCATAAAAATGATTTTGATGATTTGAATTTGAGATGAGTTCTATCAAAATCATGATCTTGATCTAACAAATTGAATGAATTGAAAATGAATGATGATTTTTCTCTTGAATATAACTTGTGATTCATCATTTTGATTTCTCGACATTTAATATATGAGATTTTATTATGAATCAAAATTTCTCATTAATTGATCTCCTACGATTCTACTTGATATTTTCTTAAGAGGAGATTTTCTAAATGAATCATGATTTTTCTTTGTGAGTTCTTGGATTTATTACTTGATTTTCTTTTAAAACAAGATCTCTTCTTTGTACTCCTATGATTTTTCTTGATATTTTATTTAAAGAAGATATTTACTATATGAATCATGTCTTTTGGTATTAAAATGATTTTATCCTTCATGTTATGATTTCTTTGTATTTATGGCTTGCATGGCTTGAAATGTTTTGAAATGATATATGCAATACTTATGATAATGATGTACGGG
This sequence comes from Musa schizocarpa, assembly GCA_900464855.2. Classification (NCBI taxonomy): domain Eukaryota; kingdom Viridiplantae; phylum Streptophyta; class Magnoliopsida; order Zingiberales; family Musaceae; genus Musa; species Musa schizocarpa. The sequence goes on along the minus strand of LS990920.1, from coordinate 30,627,811 downwards.
ATGTATTGCATATGATGTGATGAATGTTTGGTATTATGATCAACATGTTGATAAATGCTTAAAAATTTTAATGTTTGAGTATTATGTATGATATGCTCATTAATGATGATTTATTTTTTGGTATCGTGAATGAAAAATAAGGTTTTTGAAATTGTGTATATTATGATGCACAAATAAGATTGATACTTACCTTTGTCATAATATGAAAATTGATATAAGGATCTTCCCTTCTTTTTGACAATGATAAAGGGGGAGCAAGAATTTCTAGCATGGACATCATGAAAAGAGGCAAACTAGCTAGCTTGCATAATTCAAGACGAAAGCAAAAATTTCACTTCTCAAAAGAGAAGAAATTGCTATCTTGAACATCACCGATAATTGCTAGCTTAAAATCTCAAGAAAATACAAAAATGTTCTATCTTGCCTATCTCAAGATGCTAAACATGCTAAACTTGTATTTTGCAACAAAAGCAAAATTGCGAGCTCAAACATTGCAAAGGAAGCAAGAATCATGAGCTTACACAAGAAAGCTATCTTGCATTAGCTTTCGAAATCTTTGCTAGCTTGTATTTAGTTAAACTTGCATATCATAAAAATTTCTAGCTTGTAGTCTAAAGAGAAGCAAACAATTGCTATCTCATGAAAAGCAAACATGCTAAACTTGCACATCTTTAATTGCTAGATTGCATGATGATAAAACCTGATATTATGTTTTTCATGCAATAAGTTGAACCTATATACCAAACACAAGAATAGTTGGACTTCTCCTTTTTGTTGATGACAAAGGGGGACAAGTATGATGTTATGCATAAGTTTATACATAAGTTCATGATGACGTGTTGCAAGTATTCATGATGAATATTGCAATGACTTGAATTCAGTTTGAATTCAAGGATCTATCAATATGGCATATTGATAGGGGGAGTTTGTTTAAACTCCGAGAGTTAAGTTTAACTCCGTCATCAAGTGGTTGTCATCATCAAAAAGGGGGAGATTGTTGAATCTTGTATTTTGATGATGAAACCACTTGATATGTGTTTATGTTTTAATCTGCGTTTTGAGTGACGTAGGATGCTTCGATCAAGATGAGATAATTAAAGCAAGAAAAATCATGTTGTGCCGGAGGAACATGTCAGAAGATTGGACATCAGGCCGGTGGATCGGTCGACGTATCAACAGAAGGCTTCGGACCGTGGACTCGGGCATCGGGCCAAGAAGAGCGGGTATTGTGCTAAGGATATCGAAGTTGCGGAGTCAACTGGCTGATTGGGCAATAAGCCGCAGGAGAGGATGATGCGCCGAAGAATCGGATGGAGCGTCGAGGGACCAATGACATGTCGGATAACTTGGTTAATTGCTTAGGATTAATTGTCTCGATTGAAGTTTTGTTTTACATGTGCAGGATTAACTATGATGGAAGTAAGACATGCAGTAGGAGTTGCACCGGAGTTAAGACTATGATCACGTTGGGAGTTCGAGAGTTCGACGGAAGTCCGGACGGTCGTCGAAGGTTCTACGGGAACAAATCCGAGAAGTCCAAGAGCTTGCCAAAAGAAGCTCATCGGAACTCGCCAAGTGGATCATCGCAAGTCCAGGAGTTTGCCAGAAGTCTGCAGGAGCATCACCGAGGGTTCATCGGATGATCGACGGAAGTTCGACGGAAGTTCGCCGGAAGCTCGCCGGAAGAAGCGATTGACGCACCGGAGCAAGTTGCAGTAAATGTCTTAAGAAATATCGTAGTTAGCACGATGATTAAGTTAGAAAGAGGAGGTGATCCCATTAACTTAATCTTGAGGCAATTGGGTCCTTGATAGACCTAAATTGGGTTGAATGGATTAGCCCATCTGGACCCAGATTTCTTGGCCAACGGTGGCACCGCCCAGGACTCACTCTCCGAGTTAGGCTGGGCTGTGCAACCACCCCGACAGGCGGTGGAACAGCTTGAGCTCGGTCTCCGAGCTTTGCTAGTTGGTGCAACCGCCCCAGTCAAGCGGTGGCACCGCCTGAGCTCAATCTTCGAGCGAGACTAGGCGATGCAACCACCACTGTCAAGCGGTGGCACCGCCAAAGCTCGGTCTCCGAGCTCTGTTAGGCGGTTGTACCGCCCCAGTTAGGCGGTGCAATCGCCAGACCCCGGAATTCCGGGAGATGACAGTTATGAGCTCTAAATTCAAACTGGTTTAGGGCTTATAAATATCCCTCTCATCCCTGGTTAATTCACACAAGCACAGAGAGATTAAAAGAGAGAAAATGTTACTGTAATCTCTAGAATTTCCCTCCTCTAAATTCTAAGTGTTAGAATTCTGTTTAGAGAGAGTGAGTGCTTGTAAGGGTTGTCGCCTAAACCCGGTAAAAGGAGAAGAGGGATGTAAGAAGGAGGTTGATCTTCGCCTAGTTAAGGAAGATCATTAGTGGATGCCAGTGGCCTCGACAGAAGAGGAATCAGAGGAGTGGATGTAGGTCATGATTGACCGAACCACTATAAACTCCCGTCTTCTCTAATTTACATTTTGTTTCCTGCTATTACCTTACTGCAAACCCCTTCAATAGCTTATTGCCTTCAATACATTTACGTATGCTTTCAAGTTAAGTTTCCGAAATCGGTTTTACGTCGGAAACGATTTTAATCGTACGAGAGATTTGACGAATTTAACGTTTTTATCAGCTGCACTAATTCACCCCCCCCCCCCCCTCTTAGTGCTCTTGATCCTAACATCTGAAACATTTATTTACTTAGCAGCAAACTTTCAGTTTTCATCTCCTTCCTTTACTCAAGCTATTTTTACTAAGTCATCCTTCGTCGAATCGAAATCTCTACACATTTGCGAAATCGATTTCAAACTTATAAGATTCAATCTGTTGTAGTAATTCACACCCCCCCCACTTAGTGCTGCTCCAATCCTAATAGTTTAATCACCGGACTAATGCATGCACATAATATAGTTATTCTATCTGATGAAGAAACCTTAAAACTAGATCGATTCAATGTCATCAATGGAAACCTATTAAGGAGATTAAGATGTATAGTAAGAAATGAAATTTGGACTAGATTACCTAGGAGGACTGAACCTCCCCCACCTGAACCAAAATCAGAAACACCTATATATAGGGAAAGTCATTCTCCTTCTACCAGTTCGCTTGAGGCAGCACCTTCGACAAAGCAAGCACTCTCCTCATTAGCCGATCCAATAGTGACTCGACTAGATCAAATTGAATTTTGTCAAGATCATATCTTAACCAAGATGCAGCAAATTCGTTAGTAACTGAATACTTTGTTTTGGCATTTTGATTTATCACCACCTAAATAAGTTATGTATTTCCTTCGGATGATAAAAGGGAGTAGGGAACTAAAAAGTACCATGATTAGTTATACCTTTTGATATACTATACTTTTTACACTCTATGATGTACCTTTTGATGTCATGTGTTGATGCACTTGGTGATGATGGTTTAATGCTTGCAACACTCTAAGAATTAGGCATAATAAATCTTTTAAGTGCATAAATTTCTTGATACCTTTTTTTCAACTTCTCATTTTTTTTGTAACTTAACTTTTCTTTCTAAATCAAGATCGCTTTTTCCTTCTAGTGATACTTACAAAAGAGAAGATTTAACTCATATACTTTTGGTATTTACAACTTGATGTTTTATTTTTCATAAGTTCTTCTTCCTTCTATTTACAAGAAAAGGATTTGATTTATGAAGTTTCATTCATGGATTTTTTATCCTTCATTTGATGCTTCTCTCCCATTAATTGTTCCTTACTCTTCTCATGAAAGAATAATTTTTATGGACTGTGATGATTGTTTGCAAAGTTAGGCATGTTAAATTGTCCGAATGCATAAGTTTGTTGTATATCTTTTCTGGACTTTCTCGATTTTTTTTGCAAATAAAGCTTTCATGAATTTATTTTATTTCGTAAATAAAGCTTTCATGAAAATCCGGAATTTCTATCTTACTATTAACTTGGTATCAAATTTATTTCACACTCTTGCTCCATCACTTAATAATTTTTGATATACTTATTCTCTTCACTCATGGATTTAATTGACAAATACATCTCTCACGGATTTTACTCTTGTGAATTTTTTTTGAGAAACAGATTTTATTAGCAGATTTTATCTCATAAAATATTTATGAACTTTCAATATTTCAATTCTTCTTGATAAATGCACTATTCATGAACCTTTCCTTCGCTTTGAGACAATTGCCCATTTCCTTTTTGTTGATGACAAAGGGAGATAAATGTGACAAATTGATGATAACTTAGCATTATGAATATTTGAAATAATGTGTCAAATATATCTTATCATAAATTCTTGAATGTTTTGTGATTGCTTAAAATATGATTAGAATCGTCAAAAACATCACAAATACTTGAAAAAATCAAGATGTATTGCATATGCATCATATGTATCGTAGATACTTGAAATGTATCATGAATGCTTGAAATGTATCGTAATGTGGCATGAATACTTGAAAATGTTTCATTCTTAAAATCATGCTTGATTTCATATCAAAATAATAAATGTCTATCATTATGATTATCACGTTTAATTTCCTACTTACAATTAATATCATGCCTCAGATTCATTAATTATCATCTTTTATCGAAATTTGAATCTTGCTAAATTTCATATTTGAAATTCGTTTCATACTTGAAAATGATGATTGTCTATCATCATTCTATATTGGATTTAAAAATGGATGTCATGCTTTGATATCATTTGTATTGTGATAAATACGTGGTATCGTATTTTGAGATGGTAAATCATGATTGATATCATGATGTGCATGTCGATAAGTTTAAATGCAAATAACTTATCAGTTTGATGCTTGAATTCAAATGCCTTGAATTCAAGAGTGTCATTCCTTAAGTATATCATATAGATAGGGGGAGTTAAGGTTAACTCCATTATCAATTGATTTTCATCATAAAAAAAGGAGATTGTTGAATCTCAAATTTTGATGATGAAATCAATTAGTAAATTATTTGATCAAATCTATATGTTGAGAAAAGTGTGCAAAATTAACTACGATAGTGATCAAGGCATAAAGCAAAACGAAGTTCCGGAGTTAAGATCGAGATTTTGTTGGGAGTTCGAGAGTTCCTCGAGAGTCTGGAGGTTCGTCGAAAATGCTATCGGAATTAACAGAAGAAGTTCATCGGAACTTGCTAAGAAGATCATCGTGAAGTCTAAGAGCTTACCAAGAGATCATCGGAAGTCCATCAGAAGATCTCCGGAAGCTCGCTAGAAGAAACCTAGACTTGCCAAACTTGTTTTGTTTAGTGTATGTCTTAAAAATTATAGTTAGCACATAATTATGGTTAAGTTTGGGAGGTAATCTCATTAACCTTGTTAAGGGCCAATTGGGCCCGTAATTGGACTAGTTTAGGTTGGATTCAAGGCCCAAATAGGTTGTTGAACCTTGTCAGACGGTGGAACCACTTGAGGCTCAGCCTCCCATGTAATCTGGGCGGTGGTACCATCGGCAGTTAATGCTACCAAGCGGTGGTACCATCTTGTCAAGCAATGGTACCGTCAAAGCTCAGTCTCCGAGGCTTTGTCAAGCGGTAGTACCGCTAGACTGGGCAGTGGTACCGCTTAGTATTGGTAGTGGTATAACCAGTGCTCCGAAAACCCGGGATGAGACACTTTTTTGTTCTAATTTTGAAGTCATTGGAGCCTATAAATATTCCAGCCTTTTCTGCATGAAAGGGTAATAAAGTGCAATCAAAGTGTAAAAAAATCTTTAAGTATTAGGGTGTAAAAGTATTGTAAAGGTGCAAAGAGTCCTCCTCTCTCTCTTTAGTTTTGCAATCATCCAAGAAGATATGTGATGCTTGTAAGGGTTATCTCCTAAACCCATGAAAAGGAGATAGCGCTGTAAAGAGATGGTTGATTTTTGCCTATTGAAGAAAGATCATTAGTGGATGCTGGTGACCTCAATGGAGGAGGAATCAAAAGTGGATGTAGTAGGTCACAACGACCGAACTACTATAAATTCTGATGTGTTTTTTTCTTGCTGCTTATGTTCTTTACTTGTGCTGCATTCCATTTTACTTCATTACAAATTGTCCAATTCCCTCTTCTCTACTCACTTATAAATTTATTAAAGCCAAACATCTTTCACCATATATTAAATTTATCATTTTTATCTGCTACATTAATTCACCCCTCTCTTAATGTCATTCTTGATTTTAACACTTTACATTCATGTTTCAAATCTCCATCAGTTTTCCCAGTATTTGTATCCACGATGTGGTATTATGAATTTGTCGAAAATTTGGTCGCCATAGGAAAAGGTGTAAAACATCATCGCAGAATGTCCATGGACCACCTATGAGATTGCGTACAGCCTCATCTCCAGAATCAAATCTAAAGAGGAAAAATCCTCTCTCCAAATCAATAACCTTGAGGGGACTAGAGATATTCCACATATGCGATATGGCTACCCTAACAGTATCCAACGGAAAAAGCATCTGACCAAGCTAAATGTCTAAGGGTGACGCCACTCCCTCAATTTTGCTTTGTCGAACACTACAAAGTCCGTCATCCATTGCTTGATTGGCTCAAACCCATTTTTAGACAAAAGCATATCTGATCGAAAAATATTATGATTACTAACAAGGACCTTCCCCCATGACAAGTCTATCGAAGCACCATCTCGACCATGCACAAGGGCTCTCCTACCACCTCTCAAGCGTTGTTCCGGTAGATGCACCGGTCTCTTCAAATGTTATCAGCAACAAACGATGACAAATAGCTCAAGGGCATGGCAGTTGTAAACGAATATATATTTAATTTTTCAATGATCATTTTCATAAACAAAATAACTTTCAATGAATGGGTTGCAAAAAATAATAAATGAGATCTGTAACTATTTGTAATTAGTATTGGATGATTACTCTATCATAGTAGGTTTGCCAACGAGTAGCTTTGCCTTTTGAGGATGTGTTGTCTATATTTCGATATAAGATCTCTCTTTTGGAGGAGGAGAAGGCCAATGTTGGCCAATGTCGGTATTGTGGCCTTTTTAGACAAATCAATTTGAAGTGGTGATCGCAGGCCAAGTCCAAGTTAATCAATGAGTGTAATTTTAATACTAAGTTTTATCAATCTTTAGTTTCTTCCGATAGGCCCTATATAATAATTTTGTCTATCAGACTCCACCTTGATTACGGATCCTAATGATATTAGAAATGAATTTATCTCTTTTTATGCTAATATTTGGAGGATACATTTGGTTTGTGCTACTAACTTCAATATGTGTGTTCCAGATTTTTAAGGTTTGTCTTCTAGGATAGTGATATGTTGACTTATCCTTTTAGTCATAATAGATTTGGAATACTCTAGTGTCCTCCTAATCCATATGGCTTTACCCTTGAGTTTTACTATTTTTATTGAGATATATTTCTAATTCCTTGGCCCAGGCTTTCCAAATTTTTTTTGATCCTGCCTTCTTGCCTCTTGAGTAGGCTAAGAACTTTATTTTACTTATCCCTAAGGTTACAAATCCTAGGAAGTTTAACATTTTTCATTCAATTTTTTTTTTAATGTTAACTATCATATCCTTGCCAAGGTCCTTCCTTACCGATAAGAGTAAATTATTTCTTATTTCTCATGAGTAAACTAATTTTATTGTTAGTCTTTCTATTCATTATAATAATTTGATTGTCAAAGAAATAACCCATTCTATTTTTAACTCTAAGGGTAAAAATTCTCATGTTATATTTAAAATGAGAAGGCTTAATATAGGGTTTCTTGGAGTGCCATCTTCAAAGTTCTTCATTTTGCTAATTTCTTTATTAGTTTTGTCAAGTGAATTAATGTTTATATTTCCACCCACTCTTGTCTCAATTTTTCAAAAGGGATTAGGATATTAAGTAAGGGGATTAGATCTCTCCTTATCTTTATATCATCGTATTGTAGTTTTTTACTTATGTTTTAAATGATACTTGTGTTAGGAAGTCTTTAGTAGTCATAGACGTCGCCGATTATATGAGTGATAATACATATAACATAATACATATTCTTTTTACTTATTATATTATTTGATATTTTATCACTTTATATTACCTATTACATGAATATATATATAGTGATGTCCATGGATCTATGTAACTGGAATCAGATCGTGATGATATCACGATAATGACATTAAGATCAAGAGCCACGTTACGGGGGGGTGAATTAGTGCAGTAGAAAATTTTATTTCAATTAAACTCGATTCCGACGAAAATTATTTCATAAATATTTGAACTTAAAAATGTATTGGAGTGAAAGAAGGCAGTAAGAAGATAGAGTAGCTTATAAGAAAGATAAATTGCTCAAGGTGAAATGTAAACCAGAATTTAGAGTGGTTTGGTTGTTGTGACCTACATCCATTTTCGGATTCCTCCTCCGTCGAGGTCATCGGCATCCATTAATTGTCTTTCTTCAATAAGCAAAGACCAACCACCTTTTACAGTTCTTTCTCCTTTTACTAGGTTTAGGAGATAACCCTTACAAGTCTTTCTCCTCTTTCTTGAATGGTTACAAAGCTAAGAGAGGGAGAAGGATGACACTTCTCACTTTTACAATACTTTTAACACCTCAAACACTTCGAATTTTTCATACTATTAATTGTACTTTGTTACCCTTTCATGCAGAAAAATATAGGGTATTTATAGGCCCTAATGACTTTTGAATTGGAGCCAAAAAGTGTCACTTCATCGGATTTCAAGGTACTGGCGGTACCACCACCATTATTGGGCAGTACTACCGCCTACAAACTCACACAAGATGGTATCATCGCTCAGTCTGGGCAGTAGTCTCGCTTAATAGAGCTCGGAGACCGAGCTCTAGTAGTACCACCGCTTGACAAAGGCGGTACCACTACTTGACATCATTAACTATCGACGGTACCATCGCCTAGTTTGGGCGGTACCATCGCCCAGTCTGGGTGTATCACCGCTTAGAACACTTAGGAGACCGAGTCCCAAGCGGTGCCACCGCCAACCGTGATTTCAGATGTTGAATGGGCTATTCAATCCAGCCCAAATCAGCCCTGTTAAGGGCCCAGTTTGCCCCTATCTGAATTAGTAGGATTATCTCCCAATCCCAACTCAACTAATGTACTGACTATGATTAAGGCAAATGATTAGTCCGGTATGTCGATTTCTCTCGGCGATCCTCCGACGAACTTCTCGACGAGTCTTCTAGTGCGCTACTAGCAAACTACCGACAAACTCTCGATGATCTTCCAATGAGCTCTCGGTGATCTTCCAACGAGCTTCCAACGACGAACTCTCGGCAATCTTTCGATGAACTCTCGATGATCTTCAGACGAGCTCTCGGCAAGCTCCCAGTACATCATCCGAATCTTCGATTTCGGCTCATCATCTACTTTTTGCTTTACTACTATCATAGTTAATCCTACACACTTATCTCAACACATAGATTAGGTCAAATAATTTACCAATTGATTTCATCATCAAAATTCAAGATTCAACAAATGAGACCGATTCACCTTTAAACACAGACCATAAATAATCCTAGTGTTAGGTTACTCGAGACAGACATCGAGATAACTGGATAGATTGGTATACTATATACCCATCTATATGATGGAGGCGGTTGATCTCATAGCTGCTCATGTGGAGATACTAGAGATATAGTGCAAGTGCTTATTGGAGAATGAGTTCACTGATTGATCCACTCATAGAATGTTGGATGGTTGATGATGCCTTATTATCAAATAGCAATTCGATTATATTTGTGGTGTATCTGATTCTTAGACTTGAGACACCAAGGATATCATGTATAAGTATTCCACTTTTTTATATCGAATTTATAGGTTTGGAAGTTCTAGATTTAACATAGTTGGTTATCGGGAGTGGCGGCCAACCTTACGAGGGCTATTGAGTGTCGATAGAGGATCATCTGCTCTCAATGTCATGAGAGGAATATATTAGTTTTTCTTGCTCAAACAAATCCTTAGCTAAGGTCATTCGGATTGAGAGATAAAGAGTTCTCCCAGAGAATCTAATTAGAGCGAGACTCGAGTATAAACTATACATGCCTAACAACATGCCTGGTATATGGTCTTTGGCACATTAGATGGATGAGGGACTAAAGATACATGGTAACTGAAGATAGATAGATCCAAATAATTGGATTCTCCTATATCGTCTAGGGACTATGGCGTAGTGCCCTAGGACGTCCATAGTCGATGAGTCGAGTGAATTATTATGGAGATAATAATTCACTGAGCTAGAACAAGTTTTGATAGGTATAACTCATGGCTAACTCGATATTGGGCCTAAAGGGTCACACATATATGGTGGGTGTTGCGATGAGTAGAGGTTTTAATATAAGATATCCGTTGGAGCCCCTATCTTATTAGATATCCAACAAGCTCTTGAATTATTGGATCCTATTAATGAGATATAATAAGAGCAAATATAAGATTATTGAGTTGAGACCCACTAATCTAAAAGATTTGGGTAGTTGGATGGAAATCAATACCCAATATGGTAGGATCTATTAGGGTTAAGTTGATAAGGGGCATCTATAAATAAGAGGGAACCAAGGGGCCATGGGCTAGGCTTTTTGGCTGCCACCTCCTATTATCCTTTCCCCTTCTCTTCAACCTGCAACCCCTATTTGGTGTGTGTGGACAGCAAGAAGGGACAACCTCTTCTTGATTGTGTGGTGTGCACGAGGAAGAGATTTAGGTAGCGATTTGAGGAGAGTCTTCGCATCTCCTACCATATGGATCACCACTAGAGAGGAGGATAGTTAACATCCTTCATCCTTTCCCATAGATCTATAGGTTTTTAGGGATATACGATTGTTAAATCTCATATTTTGATAATGAAATCAATTGATAAGTGTTTATGATTTGATCTACATTTTGAGAGACACAAGATGCTTCGATCAGTGAGAGATAATTAAAGTGGGAAGAATCATGTTGGGCTGGAGGAAAACATGTCAGAAGATTAGACGTCGAGCCGAAGGATCGATCGACGTATCGATAGAAGGCTTCGGGCCATAGATTCGGGCATCGGGTCAAGAAGAGTGAATATTGCGCCAAGGATATCGGAGTTGCGGAGGTCAACTGACCGATTGGACAATAGGCCATAAGAGAGGATGATGCACTGAAGAATCGGACGAAGCGTCGATGGACCAATGGCATTCTAGACGACATGATTCATGTTTAGTAATAATTGTCTAGATCGAAGTGTGTTTTTATGTGTGCATGATTAACTATGATAGCAAGGCATAAAGCAAAATGAAGTCCCAAAGTCAAGAATGTGATTTCGTTAGGAGTTCAAGAGTTCGTCAGAAGTCCGGACGTTCGAGGCTTCGCTCACTCACACAACCTTCGAGCAGGGGAGATAGCTGCCCACCCTCTCGTAGATGGATAAGTCTGTTGAATCTCGGATTTTGATGATGAAGTCAATTGTCATTTGTTATCTAATCCATATGTTGAGATAAGTGTGTAGGATTAACTATGATGAAAGTAAGACATGCAGTAGGAGTTGTGTCGGATTCAAGACTATGATCACGTTGGGAGTTCGAGAGTTTGACAAAAGTCCAGACGGTCATCAGAGGTTCTGCGGGAACAAATCCGAGAAGTCCAGGAGCTTGCCAAAAGAAGCTCATTGGAACTCGCCAAGTGGATCGTCGCAAGTCCAAGAGTTTGCCGAATGTCCGTCGGAGCATCACCGAAGGTTCGTCGGATGTTCGCCAGAAGTTCGCCGGAAGCTCGCCGGAAGAAACGATTGACACACCGGAGCAAGTTGTAGTAAATGTCTTAAGAAATGTTGTAGTTAGCATGTAGATTAAGTTAGGAATGGGAGGTGATCCCATTAACTTAATCTGGGGGCAATTGGGCCCTTGATAGACCCAAATTGGGCCGAATGGATAAACCCATTCAGACCAGAATTCCTCCTAGGCAGTGGCACCGCCCAGGAGAGGGTCTCCCAGGAAAGTAGGGTGATGCAACCGCCCTAGGCAAGCGGTGGTACTACTTGGGCTCAATCTCCGAGCCAGACTAGGCGGTGCAACCACCCCTAACAAGCAGTGGAACCGCCTGAGCTCAGTCTCTGAGCTCTGTCAAGCGGTGCAACCGCCCTAGTCAGGCGGTGGCACCGCCTAGGTTCAGTCTCCATGCGAGACTGGGCGGTGCAACCGCCCCGGTCAAGCGGTGGCACCGCCTAGAGGCTCAGTCTCCGAGCTGCTAGGCGGTTGTATCGCCCTAGTAAGGAGGTGGTACTGCCAGGACCCCGAAAATCCGGGAAAAGATATTTTTGAGCTCCAAATTCAAACTAGTTTGGGGCTTATATATACCCCACCCTTTCCTGCATGAAAAAGCACCGAAAATCCAATCTTACTCTGTGATTTTTAGAGCTCAAAAGTGTTGTAAAGGCTAGAAGTTCTCCTCCCTCTTTTTCAAAGTTTTGATCTTTCAAGAGAGGAGAGAAAAGTTTGTAAGGGTTGTCTCCTAAGCCTGTCAAAAGGTGTGAAACTATAAAAGGGTGGTTGGCCTTTGCCTATTGAAGGAAGGCCTCTAGTGGACGTTGATGACCTCGTTGGTGGAGGAAGCCAAAAGTAGATGTAGGTCAAGATTGACTAATTCACTCTAAATCTCGTTTGCATTTACTTTGAGCATCTTATCTTTACTGCAAACCTCCTCAATAGCTTATTGCCTTCTGCTCATTTACGAACATGTTTCATAGTTAAGTATTTTTCGAATCGACGTTAAGACGGAAATCGGTTTTATCGTACGAACATCATATTTCAGTTTACGCTTACATTCTGATTTCTATCTTAGCTGCAAACTGCCTTCCTTACTTTACTTTAAATACGTTTTCGTAAGCTTTCAAAGTTATTATCTGCATTAAACAAATTTTATGTCGGAATCGGATTTCAACGTATGAACGTAGTTTTAATCGTCGAAAGTTTTTCGTTGCACTAATTCACCCCCCCCCCCTCTTAGTGCTCTTGATCCTAACAATTGGTATCAGAGCGGGGTTAACTCTCAAACGGATTAAAACCCAAGAGAGATGTCATACGCCAGAAACCAAGAGGGCCACTCTATTACACGTCCACCCATGTTCAATGGGACGGACTACACCTATTGGAAGACCCGAATGAGGATCTTCCTTATTTCAATGGATTTTGAACTTTGGAATCTTGTCAAAAATGGATTTTCGAAGTCTTCTCTTCCAATGATCGATTGGAATGAATTGGAGAAGAAGACTTTCACTCTTAATGCAAAGGCTATGAATGCCTTATTTTGTGCGCTTGATAAAAATGAGTTCAATCGTGTTTCGATTTGTGAAACCGCGTTTGATATTTGGCATACACTCGAAGTGACCCACGAAGGCACAAGTAGAGTGAAAGAGTCAAAAATCAATCTTTTGATACATTCTTTTGAACTTTTTCGAATGAAACCGAGCAAGACTATTGGCGACATGTACACCCGTTTCACGGATGTCATCAATGGTCTAAAAGGACTCGGCAAAAGTTTTTCGGATTTTGAGCTCGTAAATAAGATTCTAAGATCCCTTCCTAAGAGTTGGGATCCTAAAGTCACTACTATTCAAGAGGCTAAAGATTTAAACAACTTCCCTCTTGAAGAACTAATCGGGTCATTAATGACCTATGAAATGACTTGTAAGGCTCATGAAGAGCAAGAAGACATCCTTCCAAAGAACATGAAGGATATATCACTTAGAACTTTAGATGACCACTTGAGAGAAAACTCAAGTGATGAGGACTCTGACGATGACTTGGCACTTCAAACAAGGAAATTCAAAAAATTCATTAAGAGAAACAAGTTTAAAAGTGACACAAAAAATAAACTTGAACCCAAAAAGGACCAAGTTATTTGCTATGAATGCAAAAAGCCAAGACACTACAAAAGTGATTGTCCCCAAGCCAAGAAGAGAACATTAAAGAAGAAGGTGCTCAAAGCAACGTGGGATGACTAGAGCGCGTCCGAAGAAGAGGAGTCCAACACCGAGCAAGTTGCTCATTACGCCTTAATGGCCATTGGAGAAGAGGTAACAAATTTAATTGATGCAGATTTATCATTTGATGAATTATTAAATATCTTCCATGACTTATTTGATGAATGTAAAATAATTAGTAGAAAATATAAATTATTGAAAAATAAGCATGATAGTCTTGTTAGCAATTTTGATAAATTAAAAACTGAATATCATGATAGTTTAGCTCAATGTGAAAAATATCATGATCTAGAAACTCTCCAAAAGGAAAACTTGCTACTTAAAGACACCTTGAAGAAATTCGAGGTTGGTAGCAAGTCTTTAAACATGATCCTTGTAAACAAGGGTCACGTTCCCAAAAGAAATGGAATCGGATTTGTGAGAAGTCCTCACCAAAATCCAACCACCTTCATAAAATGCCCCATCTTACATGTTCGACACCAAAGCAAATGCAACTTTTGTTACAAATATGGATATAAAATGCATCAGTGTCAATTCACGAAAATTAGTCCGAACAAATTAATTTGGGTTCCTAAAGGAACCATGATAAACTCTATACAACATGATAAACAATGTAGATCAGTTTTTGAGACACCCAAAAGCAAATGGGTACCTAAAAATTATCCTTTCTTGTAGAGACATACACCATCACAAGCTAAGAGCAAGAGATGGTACCTTGATAGTGGATGCTCAAGGCATATGACCAGAGATCCATCTCAATTCTCTAAGCTCACTAGCATAGACGAAGGCTATGTCACCTTCGGAGACAACAACAAGGGTAAAATCATTGGCAAAGGAACCATAGGTAACAAATCCAACTCTTTTATTGTAGATGTTTTGTTAGTTGATGGTTTAAAATATAACCTCTTGAGCATTAGTCAATTATGTGATAAAGGATATATCGTCAAATTTGAATCTAATGGTTGTATCATTGAAAAACCACACAAAAACACATCTATGATTGCATCAAAACAGAATAACGTATACACCATTGACATCAATGATCTTTGTAATGAAATGTGTTTCTCGATTTTGAACGAGGATACTTGGCTTTGGCATAGGAGATTAGGTCATGCTAGTATGAAACTAATTACTCAAATATCATTCAAAGAACTTGTACGAGGAATTCCTCATATCAAGTTCATCAAAGATAATGTGTGTGATGCTTGTCAATTAGGAAAACAAATTAAGGGTAGTTTCAAATCTAGGAATCAAATAAGCACCTCTAGGCCCTTACAATTAATCCATATGGACTTATTCAGACCAATCTCTACATCAAGCCTAGGAGGTAGCAAATACGCTTTTGTCATTGTAGATGACTATAGTAGATACACATGGACTTATTTTTTGAAACATAAAAATGAATGCTTTAGATATTTCACCAAGTTTTGTAAACTTGTTCAAAATGAAAAGGGTTTTATGATTTTATCAATTCGAAGTGATCATGATGGTGAATTTCAAAATCGTGATTTCTAAGAATTTTATGAATCTAATGGATACAACCACAACTTCTCTACTCCAAGAAATCCTCAACAAAATGGAGTAGTAGAAAGAAAGAATAGAAATTTACAAGGCTATGTTAAATGAACATATCCTACCCAAGTACTTTTGGGCTGCATGCCATATTTTGAATAGAGTTCTAGTAAGACGCTTACTCACCAAAACTCCATATAAGTTGTGGAATAATAAAAAACCCAATGTTTCATATTTTAAAGTTTTTGGGTGTAAGTGTTTTATCTTGAATGAAAAAGATGTCTTAGGAAAATTTGATGCTAAATCCGATGAAGGAATTTTTCTTGGTTATTCTTCGGTTTCTAAAGCTTTTCGTATCTTCAATAAAAGAACTTTAATTATAAAAGAATCCATTCATATTGTTTTTAATGAGATTTCCGAAATCAAGAAAAATGATTTTGATGATGATGTTAATTTCGATTCCTTGAATTTAAATGAAACCCCTTCTCCAGTTAGCAACTTGGATGCATCCACTTCCGAAACACCCTTACCTAAAGACTGGAAGTATATAGATGCTCATCCTAAGGAGCTAATCCTATGAGACACATCTAAGGGGGTTCAAACATGTTCTTCTCTTAAAATTTTTTGTGCCAACATCGCCTTTCTCTCCCAAATTGAACCTAAATGTATTGACGAAGCCATGAAAGATGATTCATGGATTATCGCAATGCAAGATGAGTCAAATCAATTTGAGAGAAATGAGATGTGGATGCTTGTTCCTAGGCCAAATAACCATTTAGTTATTGGTACTAAATGGGTATTTAGAAACAAGCAAGATGAATCTGGTATCGTTGTTAGAAATAAGGCTAGATTAGTGGCTAAAGGTTTCAACCAAGAAGAATGTATCGATTACGAAGAAACCTTCGCTCCTATAGCTAGATTAGAAGCCATAAGGATGCTCCTTACCTATGATAGTAATAATAATTTTAAGTTGTTTCAAATGGATGTTAAAAGCGCTTTTCTTAATCGCTTTATTTCTGAAGAAATTTATGTTGAACAACCTCCTGGATTTGAAAATAATAGCCTCCCTAATCATGTATTTAAATTAATTAAAGCTCTTTATGGTTTAAAACAAGCTCCAAGGGCTTGGTATGATAGACTTATTACTTTTCTTATTAAAAATAATTTCATAAAAGGCAAGGTCGATACTACATTGTTTATCAAAAATTTTGAAAATAATTTTTTCATTGTTCAGATTTATGTTGATGCTATTATCTTCGGTTCTACGAATGAATCTCTTTGTGAATCTTTCGCCGAAACCATGAGTCTCGAATTTAAAATGAGTTTGATGGGAGAATTAACCTTTTTCTTAGGCTTACAAATTAAGCAACTAAGCAATGACATCTTTATTAATCAAACTAAATATGTCTTAGATCTGCTAAAAAGATTTAATATGAATGACACCTCCACTAAGTTAGAAGTTGATGAAAGTGGAGAAAGCTTCAATCAAGAAACTTATAGGGGTATAATAGGAAGTTTGCTTTACCTCACTACAACTAGACCAGATATCATGTTCAATGTAGGACTTTATGCTAGGTTTCAATCAAACCCTAAGATATCTCATTTTAAAGCGGTTAAAAGAATACTTAGATATCTTAAAGGTACCACAAATCTAGGATTATGGTATCCAAAATCCGAGAATTTTGAGTTAATTGCGTATGCTGATGCGGATTTTGCTGGGTGTAGATTAGATAAAAAAAAAACACATTAGGATCATGTCAATTTTTGGGACATTCCCTTGTTTCCTGGTCATCTAAGAAACAAAACTCGGTTGCACTATCAACAACCGAAGTTGAGTATATTACAGCTAGTGCATGTTGTGCACAAGTTGTGTGGATGAAAAACACCTTAGAAGATTATAAAGTCCATCTTAAAAACATTCTCATTAAATGTGATAACACAAGTACAATATGTTTAACAAAGAATCTCATTCAATACTCAAGAACAAAACATATTGATATTAGACATCACTTCATACGAGATCATGTCACTAATCATGATGTAATCATAGAGTTCATTGATACTAAGCATTAACTAGCTGATATTTTTACAAAACCTCTAAGCAAAGAACAATTTGATTTCATTAGAAGAGAATTAGGAATGTTAATGTGTCCGAATGCATAAACTTGTTAAAATCATTTTTCGGACTTTATTAATTGAATGATCAAATCACTTGATTGCCATTACATGCCTAAAATTACATATTGAAAATTATATTTTTTGGATACAAAAATTTCCATAACAATGAGCATGTTTTGTCTTCATGATTGTATTTGAAAATCTATAGTATAGTCTTGTCCGAATGTATGAAAGTGTTAATTTCATTTTCGGATTCTCTTAACTAGTGGTATCCTAACAATCGGATTTTCTCGATACATTATCCTTTTCCAAACTTAATAAGCATATGTTATATCGAGTATAATTCTCATCATTGATTTTTGACATATAGAATCAACTAGCAAAAACATCTCTCATACACTTATCATGTAAAAATATTTTTTTGAGAAATGAATTTGATAAAATGATTCCTACTTTTAAATTTCTTCTTGAAATATGAATGTTAGTGTTTTTACTTGCAAGGATTTGTTTCACATACATATCTTGATCCTTGTAAAAATGGAGTATGATTTAATCTCTCATCGATTTTAACTTCATTCAAAGTAAACTCACAAATAGCTAGTATCACAAATAGCCTTCCTCCTTCATGCAAAAAGATAATAACAAATAAAAAGGAAGAAGTATTAAAAGCTATCTCCATGTCATGTTTTCCTTGATATGTTTGCATAATTGGTATCATATCACTCATTGTTGGAAAATGACATGAACCTAGTTATGGCATGAATAAATACTGCACTTATGCTTAAAATTTGCTTATATCATTCTCCTTTTTGTTGATGACAAAGGGAGAGAGATATATGAATTGATGCTATAAGTATTGATGCTATGATTATGCCATGCTTGCATCATAAAAAATATATGAATTGATGATAATTATGATTGCCATATTTGCATTATGCCATGTTTGCATCATAATTTTACATGTTGATATCTTACCATGTGATGAAATACTACGATTGCTAAACACTTAAAATGTTTGCTTTACGTTAAGATATCAAAAGCTTAAATTGTAAATTTACATGTTAATATCTTATGTTGAACTACTACCATCATTCATATTTGAAATGTAAAACTTGAGAATGGATGTCAAGTCTTGACATCATTTTCAGTAAGATACATCATGATAGGAATCATGATGGGAGTAATTGATAAGGTTAAGAGTTGTTAACTTATCAATAAGTCTATTGAATTCAAAGGCCTTGAATTCAAGAATGACTTATCTCAAGTATAGCATATAGATAGGGGGAGTTAAGGTTAACTCCGTTATCAATTGAATATCATCATCAAAAAGGGGGAGATTGTTGAATCTTGGATTTTGATGATGAAGCCAATTGTCATTTGTTATCTAATCCATATGTTGAGATAAGTATACAGGATTAACTACGATGAAAGTAAGACATGCAGCAGGAGTTACGCTGGAGTCAAGACTATGATCACGTTGGGAGTTCGAGAGTTTGACGGAAGTCCGGACAGTCGTCGGAGGTTCTGCGGGAACAAATCCGAGAAGTCCAGGAGCTTGCCAAAAGAAGCCTGTCAGAACTCGCCATGTGGATCGTTGCAAGTCCAGGAGTTTGCCGGAAGTCCGTCGAAGCATCACCGAAGGTTCGTCGGATGTTCGCCGGAAGTTCGCCGGAAGCTCGCTGGAAGAAGCAATTGACGCACTAGAGCAAGTTGTAGTAAATGTCTTAAGAAATATCATAATTAGCATGTAGATTAAGTTAGGAATGGGAGATGATCCCATTAACTTAATCTGGGGGCAATTGGGCCCTTGACAGACCCAAATTGGGCCCTTGACAGACCCAAATTGGGCCGAATGGATCAACCCATTTGGACTAGAATTCCTACTAAGCGGTGGCACCGCCAAAGTCGACGATGGCACCGCCTAGGAGAGGGTCTCCCAGGAAAGCTGGGTGGTGTAACCGCCCTAGGCAAGCGGTGGCACTGCCTGGGCTTAGTCTCCGAGTGAGACTGGGCGGTGCAACCGCCCCTGACAAGCGGTGGAACCACATGAGCTCAGTCTCCGAGCTCTACCAGGCGGTGCAACCGCCCCAGTTAGGTGGTGGCACTGCCAGGGCTCAATCTTCGAGTGAGACTGGGTGGTGCAACCGCCCCTGTCAGGTGGTGGCATCGCCCAAAGGCTTAGTCTCCGAGCTACTAAGCGGTTGTACCGCCCTAATCAGGAGGTGGTACCGCCAGAACCCTGGAAATCCGGGAAAAGAAATTTTTTAGCTTCAAATTCAAACTAGTTTAGGGCCTATATATACCTCACCCTTTCCTGCATAAAAGGGTACCGAAAATCCAATCTTACTTTATGATTTTTAGAGCTCAAAAGTGTTTTAAAGGCTAGAAGTTCTCCTCCCTCTTTTTCAAAGTTTTGATCTTTCAAGAGAGGAGAGAAAAGTTTGTAAGGGTTGTCTCCTAAGCTCGTCAAAAGGAGTGAAATTGTAAAAGGGTGGTTGCCCTTCGCCTATTGAAGAAAGGCCTCTAGTGGACGTCGGTGACCTCGTTGGTGGAGGAAGCCAAAAGTGGATGTAGGTTATATTGACCAAACCACTCTAAATCTTAGTTTGCATTTACTTTGAGCATCTTATCTTTAATGCAAACCTCCTCAGTAGCTTATTGCCTTCTGCTCATTTATGAACGTGTTTCATAGTTAAGTATTTTTTGAATCGACGTTAAGACGGAAATTGGTTTTATCGTATGAACATCATATTTCAGTTTGTGCTTACATTCTGATTTCTATCTTAACTACAAACTATTGGGAAATCATGGGGGCGACATCATATGCACAGCGGAAGAACAAGAAAACAAAAATCCCCGATTCCCAAAAAAAATGTTAGATGTAAATAGATGCGAAGATTGGTGCGCAAAAAAATCATAAAACATAAAACTGCGTATAGAGATTGTGTTACCTAGGGAGATCAGATATATCCTGTTTCCTTGCAGATCCTTAGGAGAGGGTGAAGGAGGTCAAGCGTCCTCCTCTCTAGCGGTGATCCACACAGCAGGGTTAAGGCGACCCCTCCTCAAAACTCAGGCCTCTAAGGTGGAGGGGGAGGAGAATAGGAAAGGCAAGCAAAGACTCTAGCCTATGAGGCTGTGAATCCCTCATATTTATAGAGATCCCGTGTCAAACCCTAATGGGTCCTTCCCTAGTGGGTATTGGATCTGCATCCAATAAGACAAAGGGCTCAAAATGGATATCTCATATCCAACCTCTACTCATCGCCAATGCCTACCATATGTGTGTGACCCTCTAGGCCCAATATCGAAGCCGCCGTGAGTCATACCTGTCCGAACTCCTTCTAACTTCGGTGAATTATTATCTCTGTAATAATTCACTTTCGACTCATCGACTACGGACGTTTCTAGGCCACTACGTTAGTAGTCCCAAGACGATACAGGAATCCAATCCATTGGACTGTCTGTCCTCGCTTACCATGTACTTATAGTCCCTCATCCATCTAATATCCTAGAGATCGTATATCGAGCATGGTGTTGTCAGACCCATACGGTTTCTACTCGAGTCTCGCTCTAATCGGATTCTCTTGGAGAACTCTTTCTCTCTCAACCCGAATGACCCTGGCCAGGGATTTGTCTGAGCAAGAACACATGGGATATTCCTCTCATGATGCCGAGAGTGGATGATCCTCTATCGACACTCAATAGCCCTCGTAAGGTCGACTACCACTCCCAATGACCAAATTGTACTAGATCCGGGACAGCCAAACCTATAAGTCCGGTATCAAAGAGTGGAGCACTCATATAGGACATCCTTGGTGTCTCAAGTCTAAGGACCGGATACACCACTAGGACTCACGAATGTTGTCCCACAATAAGGCATCATTAACCATCCAAATTCCGTAGCGGATCAATCAATGAACTCATTCTCCAATGAGCACTTGTATGTATCCCTAGTGTCCCTACACGAGCAGCTATGAGACCACTGCATCCATCATATGGACGGGTATATAGCACACCGCCTATCCGGTTATCACGATGTCCCTCTCGAGTAACCTATGACCGGGGATTATTTAGGATATGTGTTTAAAGATAAATCGATCTCATTATCGTGATCTCATCACGATCCGATTCCCATTGCACAAATCCAAGGACATCACAATATATATATGCATTTATGCAATAGTTATAAAGTGATATACGCCAAAATATAATAAGCAAAAAGATTCTGTATCAAGTCACACGTGCCATCACTCACGTGATTGGCTTGCTGGGCACTTATGACTAGCACAAACTGCCTTCCTTACTTTACTTCAAATACGTTTCCATAATCTTTCAAAGTTTTTATCTGCACAAAACAACTTTTACGTCGGAATCGAATTTCAACGTACGAATGTAGTTTTAATCGTCGAAAGTTTTCCACTGCACTAATTCACCCCCCCTCTTAGTGCTCTTGATCCTAACATAGTCCACCTCGGCCTAGACTCTGGGGCGATACTAGTGCCTGTTTAATGACCCTAGGTTCTCGCCTCCCAGGGTTAGTGCGAGGTAGCTGGTCATCCTCGTCGAGGCGTTTCTTAGCCTCACCCACCAAGTGCAGACCCTAGCAAGAAAGATACAGGCCATTGCACCCCTCATACCCCGGTTGGCTCAGTTGGTGGCCCCTTCTTTATCACCATGATCGAGAGCCCAACCCATACTCACTCTCATGCCCCTCAAAGCTGCCCCAATTGATCAACTACCCACGGATGCCCCTTCATCGATCGGGGGACAATCAGAGGACTTAAGACTGCCAATTAGAAGTCCGGACGTTCGAGGCTTCACTCACTCACTCAACCTTCGAGCATGGTAGATAGCTGTCCACCCTCTCGTAGATGGATGAGTCCACGTCGGCCTAGACAACGGGGTAATACTAGTGCCTGTTTAATGACCCCAGGCTCACACCTCCCAAGGTCAGTGCAGGGTAGCTGGTCATCGTCGTCGAGGCGTTTCTCAGCCTCACCCACCAAGTGCAGACCCTAGCAAGAAAGATGTAGGCCATTGCACCCCTCATACCCTAGTTGGCTCAGTAGGTGGCCCCTTATTTATCACCATGATCGAGAGCCCAACCCATACTCACTCTCATGCCCCTCAAAGCTACCCCAATTGATCAACTACCCCCGGATACCCCTTCATCAATCAAGGGACAATCAGAGGACCTAAGACTGCTAATATATATATATATACATATATATGTATATATATATGTATATATGTATGTATATATATGTATATATGTATATATATATGTATATGTATATATATATGTATATATATACATATAAATATATATATATATACATATAAATATATATATATATACATATATACATATATATATATATATACATATATACATATATATACATGTATATACATATATACACACATATATATACATATATGTATATATATACACACATATATATACATATATGTATATATATATATACATATATATGTATATACATGTATATATATGTATATATATGTGTATATATGTGTATATATATTTGTATATATGTGTATATATATGTGTATATATATATATATATATATATATATGTATATATATGTATATATATGTATATATATATATATATATATATATATATATATATATATATATATGTTTATACATATATACGTTGAATCTCGTATTTTGATGATGAAACCACTTGATGTATGTTTATAATTTAATCTTCGTTCTCAGTGATGCAGGATGCTTCGATCAGGATGAGACAATTAAAGCAGGAAAAATCATGTTGTGTCGGAGGAACATGTAAGAAGATTGGACGTCGGGCCGATGGATCGGTCGATATATTGACAGAAGGCTTCTGGCCGTGGATTCGGGCATCGGGCCAATAAGAGTAGGTATTGCGCCAAGGATATCGGAGTTGCAGAGTCAACTGGCCAATTGGGCAATAGGCCGTAGGAGAGAACGATGCGCCGAAGAATCGGACGAAGCGTCGAGGGACCAATGACATGCCGGACAACTTGGTTAATTGCTTAGGATTAATTGTCTCGATCGAAGTTTTGTTTTTCATGTGCAGGATTAACTACGATGGAAGTAAAACATGCAGCAGGAGTTGCACTGGAGTCAAGACTATGATCACGTTGGGAGTTCGAGAGTTCGATGGAAGTCCGGACAGTCGTCGGAGGTTCTACGGGAATAAATCCGAGAAGTCAAAGAGCTTGCCAAAAGAAGCTCATCGGAACTCGCCAAGTGGATCATCGCAAGTCCAAGAGTTTGGTGGAACTCTGCAGGAGCATCACCGAGGGTTCATCGAATGATCGACGGAAGTTCGCCGGAAGAAGCGATTGACGCACCGGAGTAAGTTGCAGTAAATGTCTTAAGAAATATCGTAGTTAGCACGATGATTAAGTTAGAAATGGGAGGTGATCCCATTAACTTAAGCTTGGGGCAATTGGGCCATTGACAGACCCAAATTGGGCCGAATTGATCAGCCCATTCGGATCCAGATTTATTGGCCAACGGTGGCACCGCTTGGGTCAATAGTGGCACCGCTTGGGTCGACGATGGCACTGCCCAGGGCTCAGTCTCCGAGCTAGGCTGGGCGGTACAACCGCCCCTAACAGGTGGTGGAACCGCTTGAACTCGGTCTCCAAGCTCTATCAAGCGATGCAACCGCCCTAGTCAGGCGGTGGCACCGCTTGGGTTCAGTCTCAGAGCGAGACTGTATGGTGCAACCGCCCCTGACAGGCAATGGAACTGCCTGAGCTCGGTCTCCGACCTCTGCCAAGTGGTGCAACCGCCCCAGTCAGGCGGTGGCATCGCTTAGGCTCAGTCTCCGAGTGAGACTAGGCGGTGCAACTGCCCCTGACAAGCGGTGGAACCGCCTAAGCTCGGTCTCTGAGCTCTGCCAAGCAGTACAACCGCCCCTGACAAGAGGTGGCACCACCCAAAGGCTCAGTCTCCGAGCTCTGTTAGGCGGTGCAATCGCCAGACCCTAGAATTCCGGGAGATGATAGTTTTGAGTTCGAAATTCAAACTTGTTTGGGGCCTATAAATACCCCACTCTTTCAGCAATGAAAAGGCAACCAAATGCACCAAAAGCTTGATCTTACTCTATGATTTTAGAGCTCAAAAGTGTTGTAAAGTCTAGAAGTTATCCTCCCTCTTTTATTCCAAGTTTTGATCTTTCAAGAGAGGAGAGGAAATTCTGTAAGGGTTGTCTCCTAAGCCTGTCAAAAGGAGTGAAACTGTAAAAGGGTGGTTGACCTTCGTCTATTGAAGGAAGGCCTCTGGTGGACGTCGATGACCTCGTCGGAGGAGGAAGCCAAAAGTGGATGTAGGTCAAGGTTGACCAAACCATTCTAAAATTGCGGTGCTCTCTGGTTTGTATTTATTCTTACTGCTTACATTACTGCAAAACTCCATATGTGCTTTACTTCCTCTTTATTTTTACTACAGTCCTTTACGAACTCGCTTTTAAGTTAAGTTTTCGAAAACGGTTTTAGCTCGGAAACGATTTCATCATACGAATGTAGTTTTAAACGTCGAAAATTTTTCCTCACTAAATCACCCCCCTCCCCCTCTTAGTGCTTTCGATCCTAACAATATATGTATATGTACATACATATATATATATATACATACATATATATATATATATACATATATATATATATATATATATATATTTATATATATATATATACATATATATATATATACATACATATATATATATATATACATACATATATATATATATATACATACATATATATATATATATACATATATACATACATATATATATATATATACATATATACATATATACATATATACATATATACATATATACATATATACATATATACATATATACATATATATATATATATATATACATACATATACATGTTAGGATCGGAGCGGCACTAAGAGGGGGGGGGTGAATTAGTGCAGCGGATTAAAACTTCGATTTTGAAAAATCTTTCGTACGATAAAAAGCAATATCAATGGAAACCGATTTGGAAGCTTGATAACTTAGAAATGTATGGAAGCGTAGTGACTAAGTAGAGAAGTTTGCAGTATGTAAATGGCAAGAGTAGGATGCAAACTAGATAACGTAGCAGTTTTTAAAGTGATTCTGTCAAAATGACCTACATCCACTTGCGAAGCCTTCTTCGAAGAGGCTCCCAACTTCCACTAGCAAATCTCTTGTAGGGGAAGGACTAATACCCCTCTTACAACCTTTTACAAGTGGTTCACACTCTTACAAATTTTTGAATTGAAAGAAGGAGGTGAACACTCAAAGCAATTGAAGACAAAAACTTGCTAAAGACTTTGCTAAGACTTTTTGTTCACTCTCTTACTTCTCAAAGGTTGTGATCTCAACTGAGAATTGAGGGTTATATATAGGCCCCAAGAGGATTCAAATTTGGGCTCCAAAATTTGAATTCTCTTGGGTTTTTGAGGCTGGCGGTGCCACCGCCCGATCTCTCGGATGCTGGGCGGTGCCATCGCCCAGGTCTCGGGTTCTGGGTGGTGCCACCGCCTACAGTGTTTCGGCTTACTAGTTGGGCTGCAAACTTGGCCCAAACTAGTCCGAACTCGGGCCCAATTGACCCCTACTTGGGTTATAGGATTAACACCTAATCCTAACTCTAATTAACATGCTGACTATGAATTTAAAGACATTTTCTAAGCTATTACAAAGTCCATAAGTCCAGACTTCTTCCGGCGAGCTTCCAACGAACTTTCGACGGTCTTCCGATAAACTCTCGGAAACCATTCTGCGGACTCCCGGCAAGCTCCTAGACTTCACGATTTGATCTTGGTGAGTTCCAATGAGCTTCTTCAGCAAGCTTTGATCTTTCAATGAACCTTCCGACGAGCTTCCGAAAAACCCTCCGCGAACTTCCAATGAACCTTCCGGCGAGCTTCCGAAAAAACCCTTCGGTAAGCTCCCTACTCATTCTTGGCTAGTTTCGGCAGCATTCCGGACGAACCTTCGAACTTCCGTCGAACTCTCGAACTCCCAACAAATCTTTCGCGCTTGACTCCGACACTTTGTTTCGCTTTATGTCTTTGTCATTATCGTAGTTATTCCTGCACACACAAACTAAAACTCTACTCCGATCTAGACAATTATTACAACACGAATTGACATTCTGTTGCCCGGCACGTCATTGGTTGGCACTTCGTCCGATTCTTCAACGCCTCGTCCTCTCTTGTGGCTTGTTGCCCAATCGGCGGTTGACCTCCGCAACCCCGATATCCTTGGTACAATTTTGCTCTCCTTGGCCCGATGCCCGACATCCGAAGCCTTCTGCCGTCCAATATTCTGACGTGATCTCCTTCGGCACAACGTCAATTCCTCCTGCGTCAAATGTCTAATCCTGATCGAGTAGACCTACATCACTCAAAATATAGTTAAACATCTAAACACAATCAATTAGTTTCATCATCAAAATATGAGATTCAACAATCTCCCCCTTTTTTATGATGACAACTAATTGATGACTAACAGAGTTAACCTTAACTCCCCGGAGTTTAACCAAACTCCCCCTATCAATATGCCATTGATAGAACACTTAGATTATCCCAAATCCAAGTAACATTCATCAAATGTTATGAAAAAACATTTAAACCATCATGTAAATATATATAAAATATTCAATTCAATGCATGAAGTCATCAATATACTTCTCCCCCTTTGTCTTCAACAAAAAGGAGAAGTAGCTCTAGCTATTTTAAAAGATATGCAAGTTTTTACAACATGAAGCTAGATTTTCATCACAACATATAAGCACAAAAGCATAGCAAGATTCTTAAGTTTAATCATAGCAATTCAACACTTGCTTCTTGTACAAGATTGCACTTTGCTTTTCTTTGCATATTCTAACTAGCAAAAGCTTTCTCCCCTTTGTTTTTGTCGAAAAGAAGGGAAGAGTACAAGCTAGCAAACATTTGCCTTAAGCTAGCAATCTTTCTCCCCCTATGTCATTGCCGAAAAGGAGGAGATGAACCAATGATTTAGACATTTTCATAAATCATAAATTTGCATAAATCAATATTTCAATCATCACATGATACATACAAGAAAAAAATGCAAAGAAATCGTGTCATGAAAGACATCAATTGTTAAACATGATATGATAATAGTCTCAAAAATTTCAATTTGCAATACATATGATATATTACAATACTAAAAAATTTAATGCGATGCTTTTAAGGATATCAACCTATTTTTGATACAAAGCATGGCAAGAGCAATTATATTACAAGTTTTCTAAGTTTTACATTTTTTGCTTCTTTCGAGATAGCAATTCTTTGCTTCTCTTTATATTGCAAGATTTGTAATTCATTGGTAGTGTTCATGATAGCAAGTTCTTTCAATGAAATGATCAAGCTAGGAAATTTTTACGATATGCAAGTTTTACTACATAAAAGCTAGTAAAAATTTCGAAAGCAAATGCAAGATAGCTTTCTTGTGTAAGCTCATAATTCTTGCTTCCTATTGCAATGTGCAAGTTGCAAGTTTTGCTTCTTGAAATAGGTAAGATAGCTCATTTGCTTGAGATTACAAGATAGCATTTCTTGCTTTTGAGATGAGTAAGCTAATAAGTTTTGCCCCTTTATGAGATGTGTATGTTTGTAATTTTTTGCTTCTCTTGTCTTGTGCAAGCTAGCTATCTCCTCCTTTGTCATTGTCAAAAAGAAGGAAAGACCCTTTACATCAATTATGACAAAGGTAAGTATCAATCTCATTTGTGCATCATTATATTTTGAAATTAAAACATGCACTATTTCAAAAACCTTATATTTCATTCATGATATTGAATAAATTAATCAACATTATGAGCATATCATACATGATACATCATTTTGGTAATAAATCATAGCATTTATCAATATTTTGATCATGATACCAAGCATTCATCATTTAGAGTATTCATGATACACATTATATGCATATATCATCACAATAAAAAGTAATTACGTGCATAATTTCAAATCATAAATGTTTCAAATCATGATGGTATCAATTTTGTCAAATTATATCCTACCATGTTCATAACTTTTCATTTGTATGCATCAAAATAATATCAAGAGTATTTTATACATAATATAAAATCATCATTTATAAGTACATCAATATTCTAATCATTATTTCAATCTACACATCATGATAACAATAAATTTGCACTATAGACAATCTTATGTTTTATCATTCAAGCTAGCATATATTTTTACAATTAGCAAGCTATCAAATTCCTCTTTCTTTTATAACAGTGATTCAATCATATCAAGGCATTTGTATCATAGATACAAAGAAATGTAGGATCTCCTTTATTTATTTCAATCATGATTTATTTCAATAGATCTCCTTTATTTTTATAAATATCAAAAAGAAATGTAGGAGATCAAATGTTATAGTACCTTGATTCTTGCATAAGAAGTCATAAGTTATAAATTTCAAAAAATCAAGATAAGTCTTATTCAAATTCAAATCATCAAATCAAAATCATTTTCAAGAGATTCATAAAAAGATGATAAAATAGATTCATCAAACCAAGAATTTTCAAGAAAAATACTTTTATCTATTTAGTTGTTTCACATAAGCATGCCTTTGTCCTTTTTGTGCCAAAAATATATATATATATATATATATATCATCAATCATTTAGGATTGAAAAATAAATTTCTTCATAAAAACCATCAAGATCATTATATATAACTTTTAAAATCTCATACATAAAATCATCAAATCATGGTATCAAAATTTCAACATTTTCATTACAACTTTATTGCATTGGTTTCATTGAACATAATTTTGAATGATTCTTATAGATAACTAAAACTTCTTTAATTTTAATTTATATGATTGACTTTATATTAGCATACTCAAATTTTGTTCTTATGTCAAAACCATACATCAAAAACCAAAGATAAGATTATAAAAAAAATCATCAAGCCTTTCATTCAAAAGCCATGCATCGTCATTGAAAATCAATATGGAAATCGTCAAAATATACATTCTTGCTTCTCAAGCACATAAATAAGATTAATCTTACTAAGTGTATAAGCATTAGATTTATATCTAACATTTTATTCCATTAACATAACACATGCAATTTTCAAGAAAATTAATCCTAAACTAAATTAAAAATAACTCATGAAAGTATTATGTAATTTCAA
Source organism: Musa schizocarpa (assembly GCA_900464855.2). NCBI lineage: Eukaryota > Viridiplantae > Streptophyta > Magnoliopsida > Zingiberales > Musaceae > Musa > Musa schizocarpa. Next base: position 30,598,001 of record LS990920.1, on the reverse strand, counting down.
AATAAATTAGGGGGGTTTCGATTACCTCATTGTTGAAAGTGGTTGAGGTGTAGTTTGCCACCTCGCCTTTCTTGATTTTCTCCTTGTCTTTAAAAGAGCTCAATTCATCCCAATTTTTATTCTTTTTGCATTCAAAGCAAGTAGTGTTAGGATCGGAGCAGCACTAAGAGGGGGGGGGGTGAATTAGTGCAGCGGATTAAAACTTCGGTTTTTAAAAAATCTTTCGTATGATAAGAGCGGAACTTGAGAAGCTTAATCTTGAAAGCGTATTCTTAAATATGCGCAGCAAAAGTAATGAGGAACTAAAGCATATAAGAAGGTTTGCAATAATGTAAATAGCAATAATGAAATGCAAACCAAGGATCACACCGATTTTAGAGTGGTTCGGTCAAATGACCTACTCCACTTGCGAGGCCCCTCTTCGATGAGGCTCCCACCTTCCACTAGCAAGTCTCTTGAAATGGAAGGGTAAATACCCTCTTACAACTCTTTTACAAGCGGTTCACTCTCTTACAGATTTTTCGAGAAGAGATGAGGTGAACACTAGCAAATTGAAAAGAAGACAAGCTAACACTTTTCTAAGACCTTTCTCTCAAACTCTTGCTGCTCAAAAAAGTTGTGTTCTCAGCTGAGATTTGAGGGGTATTTATAGGCCTCAAGAGGATTCAAATTTGGGCTCCAAAATTCAAATTCTCTTTGGGTTCCCAATCTTTGTGAGTGCCCACCTTGAGCCAGAGAGGTGTCACCGCCCAGCACTTTCGGGTCTTGGGCGGTGCCACCACCAGCCAGTGCCACCGCCTATAGTGTTTTCAGCCCACTATAGTGTTTTCATTACAGCCTGATGTGTTTTCACCCTCTGATGTTATAGGCCCCTACTTGGGTTATAGGATTAATACCTAATCCTAACCCTAATTAGCATGCTAACTACAAATTTTAAAGACATTATATAAGCTATTACAAAGTCCATAAGTCAAGACTTCTTCCCAAGTGAGCTTCCGGGAACTTTGGTGGTCTTAGATAAACTCTGGACCATTCTCTGTGACTCCCTAAAGCTCTTAAACTTCACGATTTGATCTTGGCGAGTTCCAATGAGCTTCTTCGGTAAGCTCGATCTTTCTCGGCAAACTCTGTGAACTTCCCACGAACCTTCCGTGAGCTTCCAAAAACCCTTCCCGCAAAGCTCCCCTACTCATTCTCGGCTAGTTCCGGCGGCGTTCTCGGATCGATCCTTGGACTTTTGTCAAACTCTTGAACTCCCAACGAATTTTTTCATGCTTGACTCCGCATTTTGTTTGGCTTTATGTCTTCATCGTTATCGTAGTTAATCTTGCACATGCAAGCCAAAACTCTACTCCGATCTAGACAGTTATTACAATGCGAATCGACATTCCGTTGTCGAAGACGTCATTGGTTGGCGTTTCATCCGATTCTTCAGCGATCGTCCTCTCTTGTGGCTTGTTGCCCAATCGGTTGACCTCCGCAACCCCGATATCCTTGGTGCAATTCCGCTCTCCTTAGCCCGATGCCCGGCGTCCAAAGCCTTCTGCGTCCAATATCCCGGCGTGATCTCCTCCGGTAACGTCAATTCCTACTTGCGTTAACTGTCTAATTCTGATCGAGTAGACCTGCATCACTCAAAATGCAGTTTAAATTATAAACACATATCATGTGGTTTCATCATCAAAATACGAGATTCAACAATCTCCCCTTTTTGATGATGACAACCACTTGATGATGAGAGTTAACCTTAACTCCGGGTTTAAACAAACTCCCCTATCAATATGCCATATTGATAGAACCTTGAATTCAAGAAGAATTTAAGTCATTGCAATATTCATCATGAATACTTGCAACACATCATCATGAACATATGCATAAACTTATGCATATCATGTCATCAACATACTTCTCCCCCTTTGTCATCAACAAAAAGGAGAAGTACAACTATTCTTTGTGTTGGTATTATAAGTTCAACTCATTGCATGAAAAACATAATATTAAGTTTTATCATCATGCAATTTTGAAGCTAGAAAATTTAGCAAGTAATGCATCATACTTAGGACATTCAAGCTATCAAGTTTTAGATATGCAAGTTTTACAGCATACAAGATAGCACTTTTGGTAATGTTCAAGATAGTAAGTTCTACATCATGCAAGCTAGCAATATTGAGATATTCAAGAAAGCAACTCTTGCTTCTTGAAATATGCAAATTTGTCAAGTTTTGCTAGGTGTGCAAGTTACCATTTTTGCCTTTTAAGATAGGCAAGATAGCACATTTGCTTCTTTTGAGATAGCAACTTTTTGCTTCTCTTTAGACTACAAGCTAGCAATGTTTACAATATGTAAGTTTCACAATATACAAGCTAGCAAAAATTTCGAAAGCAAATGTAAGATAGCTTTCTTGTGTAAGTTCATGATTCTTGCTTCCTATTGCAATGTGCAAATTGCAAGTTTTGCTTCTTGAGATAGGCAAGATAGCACTTTTGCAATTTTTGTTTCTTAAGATAGGCAAGCTTGTGATATTCAAAATAACAAGCTCTTTCTTCTAGAAGTGTCATTTTTGCTTTCTTTGCAAAGTGTAAGCTAGCAAAATGTTTGAAAAAGTGATAAGTTTTGCAACATACAAGCTAGCAAAAATGTCAAACTAGCAAGAGATAATATTTTACATGAGGCAAGCAAACAATTTGGCAAATGTTACATTTGCATCTTCTCTTTTGAGAAGTGCAATTTTTTGCTTTCATCTTGAATTGTGCAAGCTAGTTAGTTTGCCTCTTTTCATGATGTCCACACTAGAAATTCTTGCTCCCCCTTTGTCATTGTCAAAAAGAAGGGAAGACCCTTATATCACTTTTCATATTATGACAAAGGTAAGTATCATTCTTATTTGTGCATCATTATATATTCAAATTAAAATAGACACAATTTCAATAACCTTATTTTTCATGCACGATACCGAAAAATAAATCAATCATCATTAATAAGCATATCATACATGATACTCAAACATTAAAATTTTTAAGCATTTATCAACATGTTGATCATGATACCAAACACACATCATATGCAATAAATACATCATGTACATCATTATCATAAGTATTGCATACATCATTTTAACTTTATGAATATTTCATCATTGCATGCATTATATCAAAACATTTCAAGCCATGGAAGCCATAAATACAAAGAAATCATGTCATGAAGGATAAAATCATTTGAATACCAAAAGACATGATTCATATAGTAAATATCTTCTTTAAATAAAATATCAAGAAAAATCATAGGAGTACAAAGAAGAGATCTTGTTTTAAAAGAAAAATCAAATAATAACTCCAAGAACTCACAAGGAAAAATCATGATTCATTTAGAAAATCTCCTCTCAAGAGAATATCAAGTAAAATCATAGAAGATCGATTAATGAGAAATTTTGATTTATAATAAAATCTTATGTATCGAATGTCAAGAAATTAAAATGATGATTTATATAAAAAATATCACAAGTTATATTCAAGAGAAAAATCATCATTCATTTTCAACTTATTCAATTTGTCACATCAATATTTCTTAGATATGCATAATACTAAAACATGGTTTCAAAATGTTTAATATTTTCATTACATCATTATGCAATGATTTAATTGAACATAATTTTGAATGATTCTTATAGATAACTAAAACTTCTTTAGTTTTAATTTATGTGATTGACTTTATATTAGCATGCTCAAGTTTTGTTCTTATGTCAAAAACATATATCATGTTTGAAAACCAAAGACAAGGTTTTAAAAAAAATATCATTAAGCCTTCCATATAAAAACCATGCATCATCATTGAAAGTTAATATGGAAATCATCAAAATACACATTCTTGCTTCTCAAGCACATATATATGATTATTTAAATCTAACATTTTATTCTATTAACATAAAACATACAATTTTCAAGAAAAATAAATATTCAAAAGAAAAGAGAAAATACATCATGGAAAACATCAAGTAATTTCAAAATAATTCAAGAGGGTTGAGTTACTTACCTTGTGGTCGAAGCCCATCAAAGCCCAATTCGCCGTTTCACCTTTGGAAGTTCTTGATTCATCCTTGGGTGCCTTCCTTTTCTTTAGCCTCTTCCTCCGTTCAAGTTCATTGTTCATTTTAGATTTTTGTTTAATGAACTTATTAAGAGTTAGTGTTCGAAGTTCAAGTTCATCATTGTCCTCATCACTTGAGTCATCGCTCAAGTGGTATTCATTTGTCCGGAGTTCAAAATCCTTCCTATTCTTTGGAAGGTGGTTCAAGTGTTCATTGTGTTCATCATGTGCATTGCTTTTTCATTTCATATGTCATCAATGAGCGATAAGTTCTTCAAGTGGAAAAATATTTAAATCTTTTTTATTTCATGTATTATTGGTTATTTTAGAATCCCATCTTTTTGGAAGGGATCTTAAGATCTTGCTTATGAGATCAAAATTCGAAAAAAGATTTACCAAGAACTTCGTGAGATTATTGGCGACATCCGGTGAAACGGGTGTACATGTCATATAGTCTCACTTGGTTGCATTTGAAAAAAGCTCAAAATCATGCAATAAAATGTTAACTTTCGAGTCTTTGACTCTACTAGTTCCCTCGTGCGTGATTTCAAGTGTTCGCCAAATATCGAAAGCCATTTAAGCGTGAAAATTGATTAAACTCATTTTTTTGTCCAAAGCGCAAAATAAGGCATTCATAGCCTTTATTTTAAAGAAAAATACTTCTTCTCCAAATCCGACCATTAGTTCATGGGTTTTGAGGAAGTTGAAAACCATTTTCAACAATATTCCATAAATCTAAATTCATAGAAATCAAGAAAACTCTCATTCGAGTTTTTCCAATAAGTGTAGTCAAATCCGTTAAACAACGGTTGGACGAAAAACCGATAAACCCTCTTGAAAGCCATAAAGAGCCATTTCTATTTGGGTGTTAAACCAAAGTAGAAAACCGTGGCTCTGGTACCAATGTTAGGATCGGGCAGCACTAAGAGGGGGGGAATTAGTGTAGCGGATTAAAACTTGGGTTTTAAAAATCTTTATTATGATAAGAACGGAACTTGACAAGCTTAATCTTGAAAGCGTATTCTTAAATATCTTGCAGCAAAAAGTAATGAGGAACTAAAGCATATAAGAAGGTTTGCAATAATGTAAATAGCAATAATGAAATGCAAACCAAGGATCACGCCGATTTTAGAGTGGTTCGGTCAAATGACCTACTCCACTTGCGAGGCCCCTCTTCGATGAGGCTCCCACCTTCCACTAGCAAGTCTCTTGAAATGGAAGGGTAAATACCCCTCTTACAACTCTTTACAAGCGGTTCACTCTCTTACAGATTTTCGAGAAGAGATGAGGTGAACACTAGCAAATTGAAAAGAAGACAAGCTAACACTTTTCTAAGACCTTTCTCTCAAACTCTTGCTGCTCAAAAAGTTGTGTTCTCAGCTGAGATTTGAGGGGTATTTATAGGCCTCAAGAGGATTCAAATTTGGGCTCCAAAATTCAAATTCTCTTTGGGTTCCCGATGCTGGCGGTGCCACCGCCCAGCCAAGCGGTGCCACCGCCCAGCCCAGGAGGTGTCATCGCCCAGCACTCGGGTGCTGGGCGGTGGCACCGCTCAGCCCAGGCGGTGCCACCGCCTACAGTGTTTTCAGCCCACTACAGTGTTTTCAGCCCACCGCCTACAGTGTTTTCAGCCTACAGTGTTATAGGCCCCTACTTGGGTTATAGGATTAATACCTAATCCTAACCCTAATTAACATGCTAACTACGAATTTTAAAGACATTATATAAGCTATTACAAAGTCCATAAGTCAAGACTTCTTCCGGCGAACTTTCGGCGGTCTTCCGATAAACTCTCGGAAACCATTCTACTGACTCCCGGCAAACTCTTAAACTTCACGATTTGATCTTGGCGAGTTCCAATGAGCTTCTTCGGCAAGCTCCGATCTTTCTCGGCAAACTCTGCGAACTTCCCACGAACCTTCCGGCGAGCTTCCAAAAAACCCTTCGGCAAGCTCCCTACTCATTCTCGGCTAGTTCCGGCAGCGTTCCCGACGATCCTTCAGACTTCCGTCAAACTCTTGAACTCCCAACGAATTCTTCATGCTTGACTCCGCACTTTGTTTCGCTTTATGTCTTCATCGTTATCGTAGTTAATCCTGCACATGCAAGCCAAAACTCTACTCCGATCTAGACAGTTATTACAATGCGAATCGACATTCCGTTGCCCGGCACGTCATTGGTTGGCGTTTCGTCCGATTCTTCAGCGCATCGTCCTCTCTTGTGGCTTGTTGCCCAATCGGCGGTTGACCTCCGCAACCCCGATATCCTTGGTGCAATTCCGCTCTCCTTAGCCCGATGCCCGACGTCCAAAACCTTCTGCCGTCCAATATCCTGACGTGATCTCCTCCGGCGCAACGTCAATTCCTCCTGCGTTAACTGTCTAATTCTGATCGAGTAGACCTGCATCACTCAAAATGCAGTTTAAATTATAAACACATATCATGTGGTTTCATCATCAAAATACGAGATTCAACAAGTAGTTCCATTCTTTTTGCTTTTAAATTTTTGTTTCTTCGTAGTTTAAGTTCACCATCACTTGAGCTTATGCTCGAGTGGTCTTCATGTGTTCTATGTCCCAAATCCTTCCTGTCCTTTGGAAGGTTGTTCTCGAGTTTCCTTTTTGTCATATTGTTCATTTCGTAGGACATTAGAGACCCAATAAGTTCTTCAAGAGGGAATGTTTTAAGGTTCTTGGCCTCTTGAATAGCCGTAACTTTTGGATCCCAACTTTTTAGAAGGGATCTTAAGATTTTAGTGACTAGTTCAAAATTAGAAAAACTTTTACCAAGAGCTTTGAGTCCATTGATGACATCCGTGAAACGGGTGTACATGTCTCCGATGGACTCACTTGGTTTCATCCGGAAAAGTTCGTAAGAGTGCACAATAATGTTGATTTTGGACTTTTTCACTCAGCTATTTCCTTTATGAGTGACCTCAAGAGTTCTCCAAATATCAAAAGCCGAATCACAAATCGAAATGCGATTAAATTCATTTTTGTCAAGTGCACAATATAAGGCATTCATAGCCTTTGCATTTAAAGCAAAAATTTTCTTCTCCGATTCATCCCATTCACTCATCGGAAGAGAAGATTTTTTAAATCCATTTTCGATAATTTCCCAAAGCTCGAGATTCAATGAAAGTAAGAAACCTCTCATTCGAGTTTTCCAATAAGTGTAGTCCGTCCCATTGAAAAAGGGAGAACGGATGAGAGAGTGACTCTCTTGAAAGCCATAAAGAGTCATTTCTATTTGGGTGTTAAACCAAAGTACAAAACCGTGGCTCTGATATCAATTGTTAGGATCGGAGTGGCACTAAGAGGGGGGGGTGAATTAGTGCAGCGGATTAAATCTTCGATTTTGGAAAAATCTTTCGTACGATAAAAAGCAATATCAATGGAAACTGATTTGGAAGCTTGATAACTTAGAAACGTATGGAAGCGTAGTGACTAAGTAGAG
>LS990920.1:29882962-29885462 GCA_900464855.2 Musa schizocarpa | reverse complement strand
CTCAACCAATACATGCCTTTAACCGACAATAAAAAGAGAGATCTTGATATCACAGATTAGACGGCATATACTATGACATCTGAGGAGGTATTCAATGCTAAATTCAAGCCTTCGAGGCGAATGGAGGATAAGATTGATGCTCTTTTTAGAACTTTCAGTTGGGCCGACCACTAAGCCCGAAGAAATCACATCAAGGAGAGAGCTTTGCCCAATCGCACTAAGCCCAAAGATATGACTTCCAAGAGAGGGGAAGCTCTATGATCAACCTCAACTATCCATGCATGAGAGTGGACTTCCCTAGATGGGAAGAAGGAGACCCGATTGGTTGGATCTCGCGCGTGGAGCGATATTTTCGGTACCACAAAATCGCAGATGCATCTATGGTGAAAATTGCAGCTATATATCTTGAAGGGGATGCTATACAGTGGTTTGATTGGTTTGAACATACTTATGGAGTCCTTTCATGGCGACAATTCAAAGAAGAACTGCTAATCCGCTTCAAACCAACCAATTACGAGAATATTGACGGACAACTAGCAAAGATTCGACAAACCTCCACCATTCAAGAGTACCAAACCAGGTTTGAAAGGTTATCTAATCAAACTCATGATTGGTCTCAAAAACAGCTATTGAGGACCTTCATTGAGGGCTTGAAGCCGGAGATCCGAGGAGAAGTTAAAGCCACAACCAGATATCGCTTATGGCAGCCATCTCTTTCGCACGACATCAAGAGGAGCAATTGAACCATGAAGCTCGGAGGACTAGGGTCGCTCCTCAACCAGTAATATTGAAGCTCTCAGCCCCCCTTACTGTTGACCAAGTCCCTACACCAAAGAGGTTAACAGGAGAAGAGCTTCGGGAGCGATATACGAAGGGGTTATGTTGGCATTGTGACGAGCCGTGGAGCCGTGATCATCGCTATAGTAAAGGGAGACTTCTTATGATTGAACCAATAGAAGAAGAAGTCATTGAACATTCAAAAGAGAGCCTTGAACATGAAGAAGAAGATGCAGAAGAAGAGCCACAATCGATCGAAGTTACGGTACATGCACTAGCCGACTACTCAAACCCGCAAACGATGAAAGTTGGAAGCCTTCTCAAACAACAACCGATCACTGTTCTCATCGACATGGGCAGTACTATTAACTTTCTAAATAGTAAGGTTGCTGTCCATATGGCTTTACCTATTGAGAATTGCAGCAGGTTTGACGTTAAGGTCACTGACGGACGGATTTTGAAGTATGATCGTGAGGGCGAGCGCAAGAGAAACTATTGCTGCGAGAACCAAGAGATAATTGCAGATTTCTTCCTTCTCCCACTTGATGATCATGAGGCCATGCTCATAATTAAATGGTTGACAACATTAGGTGATATTTCTTGAAATTTTATGCAACTAATTATGAAATTTTACATAAGGAGAAACAGTGGATACCGAATCGAGAAACATGGGGGTGACGAATGATGATTTGCACACAACAAATGGAGAAGATTTTGCATAAAAAGCATGCCGCAGATTTTTGTACAACTTGAGCAGCAAACTAAGGGAGAGCCAATAGAATTTGAAGATCCAAACCTACTTCCTTTGCTTGCTGAATTTTCAGATATATTTGATCTAACCTGCAACCTACCCTACTCTTACCCGTCGGCATGATCATTATATAACAATTCTTTTTCAGACAAACCTCCAGCAAATACTCGGTCATATCAATATCTACATCTCCAGAAGGATGAAACAGAAAGGATTGTAAAAGAGATCCTCAAAACAGGAGTTATTCGCCAAGTTGCAACCTCTACTCTTCACCGGGTGCTACTTTGTAATGCAAGAAGGATGGAACATGGCTAATATGCATTGATTACCGAGCTTTAAATGACATCACCGTCAAGGACAAGTACCCAATACCAGTGATGGATGAACTTCTTGATGAATTAAAAGGAGCTCGAGTCTTCACGAAGTTGGACCTCCGATCCGTTACCACCAAATTGGGTATGTGGCGATGACATTCCAAAAACTGCATTTAGCACATAATGGTCATTATGAATTCTTAGTAATGCCTTTTGACTCACTAATGCTCCTTCAACCTTTCAAAGTCTCATGAACGATATTTTTCGAGCTATCTTCGCAAATTTGTGCTGGTATTTTTTCGATGATATTCTCATTTACAGCCCTTCTCTTGAGACTCACTTTCAAATTTTTACTGATTGTTCGGACGATCCTTTGGGAGAATACTCTTTTGTAAAGCAACCAAAGTGCAGATTTCTCCAGCAAAAAAGTAGAGTACCTTGGGCATATAATATCAAAAAAAAAGGAGTGGCAGTAGACCCAGCAAAAATTGAGGCAATGCAAAGGCTGGCCAAACCTACAAACGATGAAATTACTCACGGGGTTCCTTGGACTAACGGGCTACTACCAAAAATTTGTTAAGCACTATGGGAAGATCAGTTCACCACTCACTTCTTTACTGAAAAAGATGCTTTCCAATGATTGGACAAAGCCTCTGCT